>JBAWJQ010001735.1:0-96273 GCA_037783105.1 Bactrocera zonata
GTTTCGAAAAAATGCGTTGTTCTTGTTGTCATTGGTGCTGCTGCGCGCTATAATGATCACTAAAGATGCTAAACCTTATTATTTTGCTGTTAGCAATGCGTTTTTTGAACACCGTTTCCGGGGGGTGTTGCAAGTAGCTGCTATATACGTTGTTCTTTTATGCCTTTGGTGTTGCAGAAAGCATTTCGCTGATAATATGGGGTGTTGCAGTTTGTTGCAGTAACGCTTCATTAATAATGCTTACCTCTGAATTAACTAATAAGCAGTGTGAATTGATCGCAGCATTATTTTCTCGTAGCAGTTAAAAACTATGGAAATTCTTAGAAAAATGTATTCGCTAAAGATCTGCTTTCAACAGAATAGTTTAAGTAGGTCGAATCAGAGAGATGGCTTTTAAAAGTATTGGAATATATTAAGTATGTGTTCTCAATATGTGATGGATATGTTGGATTGTTTTGTTTCAAATAATCGGTTTTTGTAAAGCCGAAAAGTTCAAACTTTTTTTAATAGTATGTGCAATGTCGAAAGTATTTTTTTTTAAACGTTGAATATAAGTTAAGTTAAGTTAAGTTAAGTTAAGTTAAGTTATGTTAAGTTAAATAAAGTTAAGTTAAGTTAAGTTAAGTAAAGTTAAGTTAAGTTAAGTTAAGTTAAGTTAAGTTAAATTAAGTTAAGTTAAGTTAAATTAAGTTAAGTTAAGTTAAGTTAAGTTAAGTTACGTTTAGTTAAGTTAAGTTAAGTTAAGTCAAGTTAAGTTAAGTTAAGTTAAATTAAGATAAGTAAAGTTAGGTTAAATTAAGTTTAGTTGAGCTAAGCTAATTTATTTGCGTTTCTGCATACTTTTTTTCCAATACTACACTCGCTACAAAGTGAGGTTTCAACACCTGGATAAAAGTTTCGTAGTTGGCAGCTGTATGTGCCGCTCTCACCGCTGAGGCAAAAAAAAAAAAAAAAAAAAAAAAAAAAAAAAATATTGCTCTCAAACGGTAAGTGTCTGCCCTTTGGCTCTGCTTGCGTTAAGCTGCTGCAACTTTTCATAAGTCAACGGTGAGGAGCAGAGGTGGCACAACTGCTAAGAATTGAAATGCGCGATTTTATAAATAAAATTTTGATTAAAAATATGGTGGCTAAGTAGGTAGATACACTTATAGGTGAGGAAAGTTCGTTTGGGAATTATTCTGTTAATGCAATACAATCCTTCAATGTATCCTTCAATGTATATCAAATCAGAGGAATACTAGTTTTCCTAGATTTTTTTGTAAAAAAGGAAAAAAATTAAAACTGAAACCTTCGCTTTTCAGTGCAATGAAAAGTTTCAAAGAAATTGGCAATAAAAATTGGTTTGGTACATTTTTGAAAAAAAGATTGTGCTCAAACATAATGATCTCTGGTGGCGACTATATTATTGACAGTACCATAGCCTGGAATGTACATATTACTAATATGGAAAGGCTTCTCGATACAATCAGTAATCAGAGGTTGGTTTTCGTTAATTTTAAGATACAAGCAGCGATGAAATTAAGCCAAATCTGTCAGAAAATAGTTTTTTGCAAGATAGTTGAATTTTGTTTTGCACCAACATCGCGTTGCCGCGCTGCCTCGTTGGCGCATTACGTGTTGCATGCTGCTTGACACACATCGCCAGCACAGATAGTGAATTTCGCCGCAACAGCATCAGCAACAGCAGCTGCTACTATCCGCGCTTTAGCCACACTCTATGCCCAATTTAGTTCACTCAGTTGTTTTCTTTTCATTTTCCGATATTCTTTCTGTCGCTAGACAGCTTCAGCGCACTTTCGAACGCTAGCTTTCACATTCTCCTTCTTGCTGCTGCTGCTGATGATGACAGGCTGACAGGCCGTACATGCAACATGCAACGGCGTGCACGGCTACACGAGTGAGTGTCGCTTGGTCAGGTGCAGCAGACAGCAGTCAAGCCACTGGCACCACAACAACAACATCATCACTTAGAACGTGGCAAAGCAGAAGTCAGTGGAGTCGCTGAAGACCGTTATGTGCGATTTTGCACTGTTATGTTGCACAGTCGAAGCGTTGCAAAAGGCAGAAGGCGAAAAAAGCATACAAAGAAGTAACAGTTAGTGAAACAGTGGCAATGATTGCCGTTTGCTGGCTGCTCTTTAGCGCTCGGTGGCTCTGCTGTCGGCCAAGACAGGACGCCGCATTTGTTGTGTCTCGCGCCCTTCATTTTTGTGCCACTTTGGCTGCACATGCTTCTTAGTTTTTTTGGTGATTTTATTTCTTCTTTTGTTTTTGTAAGAGGTAGCATCTGCTGCCGTGCGCTGCCACAGTTTATACAACATCCGCCACTCGTTTGTTTTAGCTTTCGGTGCCTTAAATTTTTGTTAGTATTGTTTGTGTTGTTCTTGATTCTTTTATGCTCCTCAATTTCCTAACTCTCCTCCCTGATTGTGCTCGATCATTTCAGCTGTTTGCGCTTGATTATGCAGCAGATACCGTAATTGCCTTGGAAAATGAGCGAAGGCAGCTTACTGTGCTTTGTGAGTAACTGCAGTTGGTTGCCGATGTTATGCTTTTTCTTCTTGATTTATGTCGACACACTCGTAAAGAAAGGAACTCATGAAGCACAGGGTCTTAATTTATATCCATGGATGTGTGTGTGCATAATAAAGTTTGAAGCGGTCTTCCAGTGCAATAAGCCTAAAATATGTTTAGTTATTTTTTATGTAACTAGTTCTTAACTGATCCAAAAGTGACTAGTACCAAACTCATTTGTATATGACTAGTTAATAACTAGTTTAAGAGTAACTGTTTTTTAAATTTGTCACCGAAAGTTCTTACGTTTTATTTATCGCACATCTATTGATTTCTTACATATCTAACTTTTTTGAATTGAAATCGTTGCCTACATCTAGACTGCTATTTAAATTTATTGCACACTTTTAATCAAAAATTAATAAATATGAAATTAGTAAAAAAATGTTTAATTTTAAGAATTTTTGTTTCTAAACTGTATCAAATTCCGCGCTGCTTTCCCCAGTTGTTGCCACAAGCACCCGGCCACACATTGAAGCCTTTCTAAACCAACACACACTCCTGAATACTTTCATATAGATTATGAAATTTATACCACTATCATTTTTATTGTTTTGTTGCTCTTGTTTTGCCTTGTAGAAGACGCTGCTTGTGCACCACAGTCGCATTTATGCACGCAAAATGGGTTGCCACTCTTGACCATATTCGGTGTGGCATATCTTTGAATACAAATAACTTTTTGCAGGAGCTAGAGGCATGCAACCGCAACAACAATAACACATAGCAAATAACAACAAAAAAGCAGCCTTGGCATTACGACGTGCGCGCTGAGTGGCATTAACGATTAGCGACGCAACGCTACTGCCGCTATGAACCGCTTGAACAGCGCAAAAAATGCCTTTGAATTCACCGTTTCATGGGTGAAGTTGCATAAATGCAAATGCAAAGTAGCTGGCAACAACGATTTGCTGCATAATCGCTGGAAATTAAGCTGGAGAGAAGTAGTGGGGTAGAATAAGAAAATAATAATAATAAAAATTATAAAAAAAAACTGAAATAACAAAATTAAAAAAAAAAATAAAGAAAAGTCTTAAATAACCAACCTGCAAATTTAAATTTATAAGTAACAAAAAAATATTTTCTTTGAAAAAAAAATAAAATAACAAAAACTTGAAAAACCCTTAAAACAACGAGTAACATTTAAAGTTATAATTAATAAGAAAATGCTCAAATACAGAGTGTTGAAAAAAATATTTTCTTTGAAAAAAAGAAAGAATAAAACAGGCTTACTTACTTTGCGTTGGAAACTAATGTTAATAAAAGTCATAAAAGCATTTATCGAAAATCTGTTTCTTTTAATAGCTCCGTTTTTCAAATGAACCCAAAACAAAATAAAAAACAATTACTCAAGCACCAACCAGTATTGCATACACCAGCTAGAGTTATGATGTATGGCAACTTTCTTTATCGTTTTGTACTTCAAAATTCACTTACTTTGCAACCGCAGTTAAAAGCTGAATGTGTTTGTCCTTGAAAGTGCATGAAAATTTTTCATAAAATACTCACGAAAACGATAAAATATATTTTTTTCAATTTTTTGTATATTTTCTGCGGCAAGAATTTTCAAGGCGTGAACTTGTTTACAAAATAAACTGGTTATATAAATGATATTTAAAACTACTTAATTTCATGAAAATTATTTAAATTCTTGAAAAATGGGGCTATAAAATTGATTATCTATATATATTCTACATATAGTTAAATGAAATTCTAGAAATATTCGAAATATTTTCGGCTTAAATGCAAAGAATTTACTCTTCATTCTTCTTCGTTCAACATATTTATGTGCATTGGGACAAAAATGCACCCGGAAATTGTAATATGAGTGCGATCTGTCAACTAATTTGTTTACAAAGCTGCTTAAGTCGGCACACATCAGTTGTGCATTGCGATTTTCACATTGCATAAAAATATCCAAGAAATAATTTGTCTGAAATTTATATTTCTATCTAAATTTCCTTTGAAAAGACTTACGGGCATTCAGTTTTATCAAAAACACAAGCCTACGAGTGATTCAATGCCCTCAAAGTCAGACGGTCGAAAGCTGGTTTAAGAAATGCCTCATTGCAGACGACCTCTTCAATTAGTAAAAATATTAAAAAAGTGAAGGATATGGTGATTGAAAATTGTCAGGCAAGTGTTTAGGAAACAACAAGATATCTCGACATCTCTTCTGAATCCGTTCGCATGATTCTGGTGTATATTTTGGGTATGAAACGCGTTCTTGTTCGACTCGACCCGATAAAATTTAATTTTTTCAAAATGAGTGCGAGTGTGTCCGAATTTAAAGCCAAAGACGCAATCAATACCATCGATCGCCCATATTATTCATCATATTTGAGTATATCTGTTGGTGATTACTTTGAAGGCGACAAAATAAATATTGATGAATAATTATATAGTTTAGTTTTATTTACGGGTACTTTTTGTCACAATTTTTATCACTTAAAGTAAGTAACATGTTTAGAAACTTCTCCATATCCTTTAAGACCAGCTAATTTATAATATAAATACTACAAATGATTATACTATCGCATAAAAGAGTTCATTTAGGTCCTCTTTTTTCTGTCTTTGTATCGCAAAAATAATTATTTCCCAATAGTTTCGAAAATTAGTTCAATCACAATTTAAAAAGCAAAGATATGTGTAAATGAACAAAAATAATATTCTTTTCCAATGCAACCTAGGCAAAGATTATATCGTAAATACATATTTTTATTATATTTCTTTTTCGTTTTTCGCTTCATATATATTTTTGGTAGTTCTCGTAAAGAAAACTATTTAACTAAATTTCTTTTTTTAATACAATTTTTGTTAACAATTTATTTGTTTTTATTTTCTTTTGCGTTTTAGCCACACAACGCCAGCGCCACACACTATGAATAGAAGTGCAACAGCAAGCACAGCACGTTTATTATTGTGTTATAAATAGAAAATTATAATTAATAATAAATATAATTTTTCGTACATATAAGCTCACGCTCGACCACTGGAACAATCTTGCAATCTATTTACAGAAAGATACAAGGATGTACCTATACATCAATATTGCCGTGAGAACGTGGCTACCAAGTAGTGAAGCTTGCAGTGATGTCTTCGATTTTGCAAAGACTTGCAAGACACCGCAAGCGGAATGGTTGAAGGAAGCGAGTTACCGCTCGACATTGTGGATCCCAACTATCAGTGTGTAATGAAATTATTACTAAATTAAATCAACAAGATTCCGGGCGTCAAAAAAAAGGAAAGGGAGACAAAATAATGGAATTCTTGAAATTACATCTCTCAGCACCAACTCATCATATTTTGATTACATCAGTTTGGTTAGAGACTAAATTTCGGTTTTGGGATATAAATTGTACATTAATAAAAAATTGTTTAAAAATTGTTAATAATTATATTAATAATTTAAGTTTTAACGATTTGTATCTTCATTTAAAAACACTGAATCACAAAATTTAATTTTTAATGCACCAATATGCAATATTTTTAAATTTATATAATGTTATTAATAAATTGATTACAAAAAAAAAAAATTATGTTTATATTAAGTCCGCCGAATGCTGGCAAAAATTTTGTTTTTCGATACTTTTATTCATTATTGTTTAAATTTTGGACAAGTAGGAAATTTTAATAGATATTGTAATTTTTCTTTATTTGTACAAAAGAATAATATTATGGAATGAACCAATATCAGAGGCATCTGTTTCATTAAAAATGTTATTTGATGGTGATACAATTTCAGCTAAAGTAAAATATTGTAAAGAGGCTGTTATAATAAGAACACCTGTTATTTTTTTGTATATAAATGACGACCATGTTTTCATTTGAAAAACTAAAAAAAAAAACACATCCATTATCCTTATATTTTTAATAATAAAATAAAATTAAATTATAAAATTTGTAAATCTTTTGTTTTATTTAAAATTAAAAAAATCTTCATCAGTTTCTTCTTGTTCTTCATCATCTTGAAGCAATTCTTTTGTTTTCATGATCGGTTATACCAAACAGAATCTGACCATCAGTATAAGCTCTGTCTTAATTTGCACAAAATGAAACTTCTAAAGGCCAGCTAACACTCGTTCCTTTTCGAAATACAGATGAAATATTAAACTTAATCTATCAATAGAACATTATATTTTCCAACAACATGCAGTATTTAAGTAAGTAACGAAGGAAACTGTAGGTTTTAATTGTGGTTGAGCTTCATATCCAAATTCATCTTTAATAAGATGATATGTTCCATATTATTTATCACAATTGGAGAGGTTACAGTTTTACTTAAACCAATATCACCAGAAATTTGAGTTTTATTTGCTTTAAAAAATGGCAACGGACTGCTATGTAGTCCTACTTTTGTAGAATGAACTTTATATTTATTTCTAGTATATGGAACAAAATGTTTTTTTTCTTTGTTTTTATAAAATAACTTTTTGGTTGATATTCATAATTTGCAATAGGTATACCAATTGCTAGATTTATTAAAAATTTTTGAACTTTTTCGTCCATTCTTACCTTGCCTTTATTATGTATAATTTAATCATCTATGGTCTGTGTCGTTTATTGGTATTTCACCTTTTACGACGACGACGACTTGATGGACGCTGATTATCTGACGGGGTTTCCCATGGCCATGATTAAGCTAAGTATATAGTTTCACTTTCTACAAGTTGGTGACACATGATACCACCTTATACGTCTCTCGTGATTAGCTTTTACTGGTCCAAAGGGTTTTTATCAGATCTTACTTTGGAACATTTGTAGTCTGATCTTGTTTTTTAGAATAGCATCTATAATCTTGCATAAAACGGTTCAAATTGTAGTTTTGTATAGGTAATAATGGTACTTAGAGCATTTATGTTCGACAATACATATAAGCCGAGTTCGCTTATTTTAGAACTTGAACGAAGAGAAAAAACTGAAAATTGGATTATTGCCAGACATTAAAAAAAAAACAATATTTTTTTTCAAATATGTAGTTGTAATCGAAAAAAACCTTCGTCCAAGTCTTTAAAAATTGTATCTCAACGACTTGTGTATAATTTAATGAAAATCAGTTAAGTAGCTCTCGAGTAATCTTGCCAACCAACATAAAAATACAGTTTCGAGAAAACCGTGTTATATGTAAGACAGCGCACTTAGCCCCGCTAGCCTCGTGCGCACAAGTTCTCAAGGCTGTATCTCCGAAACTATTACTCGGATTAACTTTAAAATTTAGGAAAATATTCTAGCGATATTGCACAATTTAGTAAAGAAATAAATAGAAAAGTCCGATGTTTTGAAACCCGTTAACCCATGTAACTCCTTAAGGAAAAATCAAGCCAGGTTTTGAAATATATTTAATTTGCGTCAACATGATAATGAGCAATAATTCTTCTCGTATTTTTTGTTCATTTGGATAGAAAAGACCTTATTTTTCCCGCAACTGATATTTGGATTGCAAAAATAAGAACAAAAAGTCCAAATAACTAAACTTTTATTTGTTTTTTTGTCACAAACAACTCTTTTCTCAACTTACTTGAATTTCCTTTTGAAGTTCCATCACATAAATTAAAAAGAGAAAATTTTAATTTAAAAAATGTTACAGTATTTGCCAGCTTTACAATGCTAATTTGACCATTTTCGACCTTAATTTCTTACGCCAATTTTTGTTATTCTCCTTACCGGCCTTTTTAGATTGCTTTAAAGCACTCAATAGGTTATGCTTCCTAAAACGTCTTCTCACTGATTATTTTTATTGCCTCGCCGTAGCAGTTCTAATCACTTACAATTTTTTTGTTAAGAAATATGCTTATTTACCTCACTATGCCGCGATTCTCTTCATTTCTTCATAAGTAAAAACTTAAGAAAATTCTTTGCTTCTTCATTTTGCTCAACTTTGCAGTAGATTTGAAGATTTTTCTATAAATATAGATATGATCATATGCTAATTCCGGTTTTCAGCATATATAACTGCTAAACCTTTATTTATTTCTTCCGATTTGCAGAGTTAATTCAACTTATCAGCGAATTCTACTCACCAGTAGAAGAACGCAACTTTCGCAAGCCACAGCCGCCTGTGTAGTGCAGGTGAACCAACTCCCCTAGTAATATAATTAAATAACTGCCATTTTTCTTCATCACTTTACGCGCTAGACACAGCAGTCAGCGATTGCATTTCACCGCACATTTTTGTAGCTTGTCAGCTTACAAATACTTATAAATCGTTTACTTGTTTTATATCGAGTTTTTTTTTTTTTTAATTATTTGCTTTTATCGCTCAGAATCTTACAGATATTTGCAAATACACGCAACATGTTTAGTAAAGCTAACAAGCATCATTAATCAAAATGGCATTGAAATGTAGCAGCGCACATGTGTGGGTCGATAACACCACAAGTGGACGGTAGATACAACAACTTGCATCTATGTTGCAGAATCTCCGGATTTACTTAGTGGCAAGCTGTGGTCAAGCAACACTTTTCATAATAGTTATAATCAAATACCTAATCGTAAAAGGTGTATAATTTTTGAGCAACGCGTGTTATGGCTATTTGAGTTTATCACTTTTGTGATTCGAAAAAAGTTGAGTATACGCCCTGGCTGACACAGGGTAAAAGGGACAAATACAAAAATTATCGCACAAAATCAACGCAGCTTTTTCAATTGGAGCAATTTCATGCAGCAAATGAACTTATCGCACATTTCTAATTTGCAATAATAACAACAACAACTATAGCAACAGCTACTAGTCGGTCGATTTCATAAGTTGCTGTGTTGAATGAGTTGCTGAGCTGCGCCAACCGCCTTGCCACTATATTAGGCCTCAATAAATGAATCAGTTTTATGGCTATTTCAACAAGTTAAACAACAAAAAGTACAAAAACAACAAAGCGAAATGGCGAACGCATAAGAGCAAGGCAAAAAATGGTAACATAAATGTTTATATTCGCTGATGATGATGATACGTTGCCAGTTGTTGGCTATACTACAACAAAAAGTAGCAGCAGAAGCGAAGTGATGTACACATTAGGTTGCGCGTGACGCCATTTAAAGGCGTCTACCAATTCGCCGCAATTGCACTTGCATACGCCAAGCTCACAGATGCTCTCATATATGGTTACATACAGTCCTATCTAGGTGCCACCCTTCTCGTGTTGGTTGTCGTCTGCATATCGTGTTGCCAGTCGCCAAGTGTTCTATGTTCAAGCCATGACTCGTACCTGTATGTTTTAGATTACGTGCGTGCCACTGCCACCACTATTGTTAAAGTGTTCTTGCTGCTCGTTGTTGTGTTATTGTTTGTTGTTTCGCTGCGGCGATTGTGTTGCGATAGCAAAAGCAGATCAATTTACCTTTATGCGCCTGCCATTTCACTGTGGCAGTTGAAGGCGAATAAAAATAAAACTCATTGAAAGAATCTAGTCGAAGTGTTATTATCCTGCAGCAATTTTAACATTGTTGGCTTTTGAGCACAGTGTTTTATGTTGATCATTATATATTGATTTTTTCTTTGAATGTTTTTTGTCTGAATAAACAAGTAAGTTCGGGTTCAAAAATGTCAAGGATTCTTAAGTGTGAAATTTTCGAAAAATCGTTTTTTTTTATTTTCGGATAGTAACATCCTCTCAAATTTTGGATTCGATGTTCAAAATATTACGGTCGCTACAGCATTTCTTGTAGAAAAGGAACAGAGGGGGAAATTTTTGTTTTAGACGAAATTTGACCGCAATCATGGATATAGTAAAGGTTAATTTTTTTACGTGTCATTTGAACCATTTTTATACCTATTATATGTACATCCAATAAATGAACATAAAAAAAACACTTTGTATTCGTCATTAATGTATTTATTTATAAAAATAGCCGGAGCGATTGTTAACTTCAATATGAAAAAAAAAAATCGCGAAAATCGGTAATTTTTCGGAAGTTCACACAGAGGCGGTTCTTTAGTGAGAAATCAGCCAAAAATCTCATTTGAAATCTCAAAATATAACTTATTGATGTCTACTCTTTTTTGCTATAATTTATTGTAGAAGAGGGAACACTTTCTATACTTTTAGAAGTATTAAGCCACTGTGAAGTTTTTTACTTCATTCTTGAAAATTTTTTCCACAATTAATTTTTAGTCTGAAGGTCTACATTTAAGCGCTTCGTACTCAAATGCCTGACAAAAAATGCTAATTTCAGCATTGTCGGAAACTTGCTTTAGAGATAAGGACGCTGAAATGCTTCCAGAATAAATAAAACAACAGGTCAGTTCTATAAATATCAGACAGATTATAGAAAGTGAAATGCATATTTGAGTTCATTACTCAAAGTTTAGTTTACTTTCCTTAAAAGATCAAAACAATCGGTATTACAAGTTCGTCCTAAGACTTTTAAGAAGTTTTTTCTTTGACTATATTGCCTACAATCAGGCGTGTTGCGTAAGAGTAAGCCAGTTTTTGCAAAGACGCACTCCAAATAAAATGTAAAGGTTTAATTTTAAATTCTAATGAGAGAAAAACATGTCGTACACACAGCAAAAGCACAGATAATTTACAATTCAGTTTTTTCGGAACAATATGATTCTACAAAAATTCAACAATCACGCTTGGCCTGAGAATATTATTTTCGACGAAGTTTAATTATATTATTGTTGTTTTGAACTTTCTAATTACCATAAAAATTGAACCAAATATTTCTTGACCACATTTTGAAGTACTCAACATTACCTAAAAATAATATTTGGCAAAGTTACCAATCCATTACATAATTATGGAGATTGAAGAGCAAAGAAAATAAAAACCAATATGGGCGCTGAAATGAATTTTTAATAATAGATTTTCGGACATTTAAAAGCTATACCCGCCTAAAAGTATACCTTCAAAAATAATATACATAAGTTCGATTCGCTCTTTAACTTTATTTCAAAAGAAAATAAGCTGTAATATTTCAATGTATTACAATTGTTTCATGATATCAGAATAACTAGCGGTTCTTAATTTTTCATAACGAGCTAAAACAACTCACTCTTTCCTGCTAACACTTCTCAATTGCAATTCACTTACGATTCACCTGATTAAACCACAGTGCGCAGGCGCTGCTTCGCTTGGTTATTCTCCTTTTGCATAGATTTTGTTTTTATTTCGCTTGTCTAGCACACCAACTTTTGCGGTTTGCCGCCTTTGTTAACAAAGAAAAATCGTTTTTAGACAATACTTTGATTGTTATGCCATTGTTGAGTGCTGCAAGAAGATATCGGAAAAAGTACAACCAACAACAACAAGTAGCTGGTATACAAAATCATAGCAGGCAGCAACCTCATGCCAAAGCAACGCATCAGCGCGGAGATCTTCAAATTTATTGCAAGTATTAGTTAAATGTATATACATACATACATGCGCACTTTTACAACGTTGCTTTCCGTTTTTGTATCACCGATAATATTGCTATGTTGTTGCCTTCCTTTTAACCATTACAATTGAAAATTGAATAAGCCATCGGCGATGAAATGAAAAATATTGGCGTAATTTGCAGTTAAATTAACAATTGCTTTAAGGGTTTGCCAGCACGTACACACACATATATATAAATATATATATTTATATATTGTATATATATTGTTTATATAAGTCAACACATGCACATATGTTGTTGCTATGCATATGGTTCTATGGCCGGTGCCATAGCAATAGTTATTTGTTGCAAGCGAAAACAATTGCGATACGCGATAAATGTTGCGATTGCCATTTGCTGCATAGACACATACAAATACAGCCATTTATATGTATGTATATGCACCATACATTTATATTTTTTTTTTTGTAGTTCTTTTCCATTTAGTTACCTACGTTAAAATTGCTTTGGCATCTTTCTCGGCCACATTTTGGCGCCCGCTTCGCTTACATTGCCACAGACGATTTTAAACAAACGTGCCACAAACTGGGAGGTATTTACTTTTTCATTGTTTGCAGCGGGAAATCGATACTATTTTTCACTATTTGTTTATATTATTGCACTTGTTTACTTTTTGTGCAAATTGAAAAATAAAAAGTGAAATGAAAATGAAAATGAAAATAAAAATACACATATTTAGGTTTTTAAAATGAAGTCACTGATACTTTCTATACCGTTATACTGTTTTATTATTCCCACACGCAATGCCACAGTCTGCTTTCTTCTAAATTGTTTGAAAAGAACTCTCCGTTAATACATCGAGTCCTCTACTCCACAGTAGCTTAAATAAATAAATGGTTCTCAAGTTAAAGTGCTAACTGCCTTATATTTCTAATAGAACTAAATTGTTGCATAGTTCTAATAGAAATTCGCTTGTGCGCTGACATTGTCATTTGGTGGGCCAATAAATATGCGTTGCTCGTCGTCCGCAACAGTGTCCTGGTCGCGCACACGTGGCGGACTACTGAACATGAAAGCAAACCCAGTGCGTTGCAGTTACAACGAATGTGACGCATTAAATTACACATTGTGCGCCAGCGACTCGAACGGTTTTGTTAGCACAGAAATTATTGCTGCACCAAATGGTGGAGTGCCTCGCATTACAGGCAGTCGCAGTTATTTACACGTACACACAAATACATTGCAAGTATCGGCGAAATGCATAAATAAGGCATTCCAAAATGCCAAGAGTACGACGCGAACTTCTAAAATGCAAAATCGTTCGCTATTGCGAATAATTTTAATGAGAATGTTACCAAGTTGCAAGTTGTCAGGGTGTTCTAAGTTGTGAATATTTGATAGCGAGTTGCATGGTGAAGATATTGGATATTTTCTTACCTATTTCGTTTTTCTTTCTACTAGGAACTGCCGAAAATGTTGAAGCATATTTTCTAAAATTTTTAATTCAAATCTCTTTAAACTTTGGTTTTACTCATTTTTATGGTATTATTCTTCATTCACTTTCAAGTATTTTTTGCAAAATTTACACTATTTAAAGCACACAATTTTGCAAGAACCTTTCACTTGCTGCCATCACAAAATCTGACTCTCTTGACCATCTCGAACATCATAAAAACTTTTATAATTCTTCTGCCGTCATGTTTAGCGACCAGTGACCACTAACTTACGCCGACAGCAGAATATGTTTGTGCACACAGCTCACTTTCGTTAGGAAACTAATGTTCCGGAGTTCCATCAACATACACAGTAGACTTCGACGGCAACCGCCACCTTCATCCACTAAATTTCGCTTCTTTTTTATTGCTTCATACCACACAGAAGTACATGTTCTCATCGAAGGTGCCAGAAAAACTACTAATTCATAATATAAATGCAAGGCAGAAAAATTACTTCTTGTCTCTTCTTATAAAAAATGCAAACTGCAGTAGATTCAGTTAATGACTACCGCGCTGACAGCCCCTAACTGCGGTGACCGCCATCGGTGTGGTAACGCCACCGTTTACTCTTTGCTAACGTCATTTTCCTTAAACACTTTCGCACCCGAAGTACATGCCATGTGGTGTTACGCTGTGCTGCGCCATGCCGTGCTGTGAATCAGTGTTGGGCTCAAGCCATCGGTTGAGTAGTCAAGTTATTGTCCTCAGCGTCCATTGGCGCTGAAGTAATTTTCGGGCTTAATTGTTCTGTCGTCTCTTGGCGTTGCATGGTGCATCAACGACGTGGCAACGAAAACTTGGAGTTGAAACAGAAGTTGCAAATCATCTTAACTGCATCAACAGCGTTAGTATTCTCTGGAATGCAATTCATCTTACGCAAGAGCATGCAAATTGTGTTGGCTGCAATGTAAATTTATTATATTCATTGTACTCTACAGGGTTTGGTGTGTCATTACATTGGGAGAGTTTTTTAGTAAAAGAATTATCGGTTATTACAAGAGTATAACAATTTTTTGGTTAAAGCAGTGTAATCTCAGTTTATTAAGCATTCTCGAAAATTCAGTTATCATGATTGTATATGATTTGTTTTTGCATAGGACTGAGTCCAAATTTCCTCACACACGCCTTCAGAATATAGTCTAACATTCTATACCTTTAACTTAGCGATGTTGTTGTTGCCTGCGAGCTTTCACTATAGTTTTTTGAGCTTTCATGGGAGCTTATTGAGCTTTCGTTGTAGCTATTAAGCTTTCACCATAATTATTGCCCTTTCCTTGTGGCATAAAGAGATTTTTTGTAGATTATTGAGCTTTTACCATTGAGCTTTCTTGGGAGTTTATTGGGCTTTTATTGTAGCTATTAAACTGCTTTTACCATAATTTATTGTAGCATACAGAGTTTTTAGTTTATGGAGCTTTAGAAAATATAAAATATCAGTTTCTTTAGTAATAATTTAGATTCCTCTAAGGAGCTTTTATTATTTTTAAAGTCACATTTGCATATCTATTCAATGCTTCAGCACTCGTTTTCTTCGGGATATCATTTTTAAGGTATTGACTATAAATTTGTTAAAAATCGTTCAAATAAAGCGATTTATAATTTATTTTAGGCTAATGGACACATTCCTACATACAAATATCTGCAACTGCCCGCTGCTCCCTTTTCAATAATCTTGCCTGCGTGAAAGACAGTAATTTTTCGTATTACGTTGCAAGCACCAACAATCACTTTCGCATTTAAACTAAATAGCGTTTGCAACACTCGCTGCCATGGCGGCACCGCCCTTCGGCCGATTGGCGAGCTTTCATTAAGATTGTTAAATTAAGATCTGTGGCGTAATTTACTTTGCCACGTAAGAGAATGCTGCTGCAACGTGTTGCATGCAGTTCTAGTATAAATGTATACGAGATGTAGGTATATACATACGTGTGTAAGTAAAATTGTGCGAGTGTATGTGTAAGTGTGATGCCTTTTACTTTTAATATGAGGAAACAGCAGCGCTGGCGATAAAATAGTTATATCGCATTTAATAGACACCGTTGCTGTTCGCAGAAGCAGCTAACAAAAGATGTTGCCACATTTGTGCGAATTAATGTTTTTTTGTATATGTATGAATACATATGTGAGTGTTTTGAGTTGGCATTTCATTTATGTAGAATGATCATACATACCACATATATATACGCACCCATGTGGTTAATAATGACGTGTTGCATTCATACCAACATACTGGCATTCATATTTCCTGCAACATGCCACAAATAATCAACAGCACAAAGCAATAAAGGTGCATATTAAGAACGTACAATTATCATGTGTGTATGTGTGTGTGTCCGTGCTTATCTTTTGCTGTCTATGCGCTTCATGAAACTGTCTCAACGTCCATCATTCCAAAGCATTCAAATTTGATTTCATACTTGCCACAAACATAAATATACCCTTAACCCTGACTACCGCGGCATCAACCCGGCAATTGTGTATACAGCGAGGCATCTAAATTTCCATCAACGGAAACACAACTCGTCACGTAATTGTAGTAAATGAATTGTGCAAAGCAAGCATGGCAAGTGCAACTTGAAATCGTAAGCAAACGTGGCGTTTCGTCTAAGAGAAATGACAAAAACAAAGCTTGCAACCAACAAACAATAATAATCTTTGTGGCATCGACGCGCACACACATACACACATATAAATCTAACAACCACTTTCTCATTGTGGCAGTCATTCCTTAAGACAGTGGCAGCTACAAACTTTCCGATCAAACCGTCCAATGTTAGAATGTCGGGACCGCCCTTGCACTGTACGCTAACTGTCATTGAAACGTGTCCAATGCGGCTGTCCATTGCCGTCCGTCCGCTGCAAGTTGCATTTTGCTCACTGTCTTTTCCTCCGGTAATTACAGTTGCTACGCATTGTTGCAGCTTCGGTGTATGTCTCACCACAGAGACTGCCGCTTTTGCCATAAAGGCACCCTATATACAAGCCAAGTCCAACACCTGCATCGCGCAAGTTGCAGCAAAGCTTAAAAAATCGCAGCCAAACTGTGGCGGAAAAAACCGAAGAACTGAGTAGAAGTTGAATAAAAGCAACAACAATTGTGTCAGCGCAAAAAGCACTGCAGCAACAATACGCGCTCAACACATTTTACATGCCACAAAATGTGCAGGAAACTGCGCTGACACAGCTACTACTCTACTAGCCAGCGCGCTATTGCACGAAGCTATATGCATGTATCCACTCACAATCCTCCCTCCAAAGCTCCATCGTCATTATATTTCATTTGCTCTTTAATATTCAGTGCCACAATTTCTAATTTTTTGCTTTTTCGGACACACATTACAATTGTCGTTGTTGTTGTTTTTGTTTTTCTTTAGGCCACTTTGCGGCAGCACAAAACTCGAGCACCTCTTCCTGCCGCAGCGTCAGCATTCGTCATCGGTGTTTCATTGCTCTTTTGCATCTCTCGCTTTTCTTGCTTTTTGCTGTTGTTCTCTGCTCAGAGTGCTACCTTAGATGCTCTGCTCTTCTACGAATCGAATATTATTGTGTTCTATCGTAATGCTCGGCAGGCTGTTTGCCTGTCTTTTTATATATTCATATAATTGTGTATGTATTACCTTTGCCTTCATATTTGTTTTCTTTTTGCAGTTGTTGTTTTCTGCTACATTCTTTTTACCCATTTTGCTACTTGTGATTTTAGCTTTAGTTTAAGTGTGTGATATGTAGTGATTATAATTGTGTAGCACGAATGGGAAGTTACCTTACAACGAGAAGCAAAAAGAAAGGAGGAATTCGTTAGATAGTTGATAAATGAAATAAAGCGCAATATTAGCACGTAATGGCAAATTAAAGCAGGAGGCGTTAGCATGTTTGGAGAGTACGAAACACACCTTGGGGATGGGGAATTTCAAATCATTTTTGCCTGAAGGCTAAAAATTCCATAATACGTTTCACTGGTGCATTTCTTATAGCATAAAAGTCTATAAAAAGATCTTAATCTTCATTTTGATCAGCCATTTTGTATTAGAGCTATATGCTATAGTGATCCGATATCTGGGGTTCCGACAAATGAACCACTGTTTCAAGAGAAAAAGATGTTTCCGAAATCTAAAAAAGTAAACTAAAGGAGAACGACATATTTACATATAAATACCTCTAAAAAACATAATAAGTAGTTTGTTTTATTTTTTTGAATTCGGAAGTATTCGCAGAAATTATTCAAGTAATTAGATCTAAATTTACTGAATCAAAGGCTAGAGTCGATAATTATTTATTATTTTTAAATGGATATATTCTAACCTTTTGTTCGTAATATATAGTATCGAGGGCAAAACCGCTAAACTTTAAGCTGCCTATCATAGCCTGTAGAAACAATCCGCTCAATATTGACGAAAAAATAGATGTTGAAAGGACGAATAATTTTATAAAGACCACTTGACATACATGGCACTTCCTTTGAGTTAATGAATTGCTTTGATACCTAACATAGTACATAACTTGTTAATAGTTTCATTTTTGTCTTCAGAAGATATGCTCAACAGTGGTAAATTTTAATCAAGTATGCTCAACAGTGGTAAATTTTAATCAAGTAAACTCAACATGCGACAAAAATTTGTGCGGACTGTAATAACTTCCGCATATATTCACAGCATGTACACAGCTAGCTAAGTTTGCAATCAACCCGCAACACCACGCACTTCCAGTTAAAAACGAATTAATTACTCAATTTTACCGATGCTTTCGCACATTTTATTGACCATTAAATACCCGTACGTACACAAAAGCAAGAGTGCCGCTTCATTTTTCGCCGTTAATGGTCATTTACTGAAGCTAGGGTTTGAAACTTGAGAAACACTTGTATGTGAGTTACCCAGTTATATTAATACCGCACCCAATCTATGCAAATCATAAACGAATCCTCAATAGAACGGTTAACTTTATCAGCAGTTTTATTATGTTTGTGGATGGTTTTATACCGTTATACCTTACATAAAGTGAAATACTGCGTTCAGATTTTAAATGTGGTTATTCGAAAGGCTACCTGAGAGCTGAAATTTAAGAGCAACGCAATTACTTTTAGCTGATAGTAATGCCATCTGAATTGTGTCATATTCCAATAAATCCGATGGATGGTGCTGTCGTCAAATCTTTATAAGCTATACGAATGCACAAGTAACTCAGCTGTGGATGTAATATTTTTAAATAAAATATCCTCCGACAGCTTGAAGTATCGCTTGGGAAGATCGAGTGTCTAGAGTTCTACTAGCTGTATTTTGAAATCTTTCGATTTAAGATCTCGACGTAAAATGCACTTATGTAGTCGTTCAATATGTCAGTCCGAGTTGCTGCGTCGAATCGACTTCCTACGGTTTTAATGTGCACTCTGAGGTACGGCTGCTTTATTCTCTTCACTGTGTGCTGAACATGGTCTCTTCTAGAGAATATTATCCAGTAAGGGACGCACGATGAAATGCCAAACAATACTGAACAAAAATAACATGATAGCTTGACTCGACTCACGCATGGTGTGTTAAAAAAATCCCTTTTCTTGGATAACCCGTTATATATTTCACGAAATTTGTAACAGCCAAAAGTACATATTCTATAATGTAACCAGTTGATTTAGCCATAGCAATATTCCTCTATCGTATAAGTAACGCGAATTAGTCCTTAAGCCTTTGAGATACCGATTTTAAATTTTTCTTATTTCCTTCTATCTTTAAAAAGCTGATCATTTGTTGGAACCAATATCGGCGTCTATAGCGCATAACTATCACACAAACTAAATAATTGAAATAAAGTGTCTGTACGGAAGACTTTTTTATTTGAGACGACATAAAATTTAACTTAGATTAATGTGCAAGTTTGTACAATCTTCGAACAAATTTTTCAAATTGTCATTAAAACGGGTCGATCAAAATAAATATATCTATGTACAATATATATTTTTGTGATTTAAAAATGACCCTAAGAAGTGCATTATATTGTCGGTGCAGCCGAAGTTAATATTTCCCTTCATTTTAAATGCCTTTTTGTTTTATATTATCGCTTGTTGTTTATTCACTAACCGCTACTGTATCGTTTATTTATGTATTTACAGTTATTGGCCAACAAACCACGCCGCAGGAGTTGCCAATTTACGGTAATCCCTACACGGAAATTGCACTGGATCTAGTCTTCCCAAAGGGGAATCCGACGTTCTTGTTGGACGGTAAAAAATTGCAGCTGCTGCAGCCGCTCGATCGCGATGAGGAGAATCTGAGCCACGTTGTCTTCCAGGTGAGTGCACAAAAGCGACCACGAGCTAAGCTACTTACAAGAACAAAACCAAGCTAAAACTAAAGTGAAGCAGAGAGGGTTTAAATTTATATATGTGAGTGTGTGAATGCATGCGACACAGCGCGCTGAAGGCGGCTGGCTTGCGGTGAAATATACACAACTAAGTGGGATGAGCAAAACGCTAACAAGAACAACAAAGAGAAATACACATGTGCGCATGTGAGTTTGTATGTGTGGACGAAAAAAGACCATGGTGGCTTGACGCTGTGAGGTTTTATTTGGTGAAATGCAATTTTTATGGCGAAATTTTGCAGTTGCACGCCACAAAATGTGCCGGCCGGCCAACAAAAGTATGTAGAATGCTTAGCTGATAAACAGAAAGATGCAAACGTTTTATGGTTGCTTAACTTATGTCATTTGGCGTGCAGCGCAACAATTTCTTAAGCTCATCTTCTGCTTATGCAAACCACCAATTGAGTACTTCAATGTATCTGAATGTATGTGGTTATTTCTGGCTGGTTTGTTTATTTAAAACTATTGAACGCTTTCACTTGTATTTACTTATTTTTGGTTTTTCAATTTTATTTTAATTTGTTTTCTCATTTTGCTGCACCACAGGTTTCCTGTTCGATTCGCAACGCAACCAACAATCTGATGTCAACGACAATGCGCCGCGCTTCATGAACACACCCTATGAGGTCACCGTGCCGGAGGTAAGCAATGAACAGTTTCTTATAAAAACAAGCAACACCATGCTGCCATCAGAATATATATGAGAATTTACGATTGTGTGTGTGAAAATATTGGCAAAAAGCGCAGAAGAAAATTAAAACTTTCGTAAAACTACAAAAAACATATTTTTTGTTTGTGTATTAACTTTATTTGCAATCTTAAGTAGTCGTTAGCCGCCAACTTGATAAGCTGCTTAGCGGGAAGCGACCTGCGTCGGCGCACCAGCTCGGCATGTCGCTGCATTATCGCTATGCGAAATTTAATTTCTCTGTTTTTTACTTCACAATATGTAGAAAGACGAAACACCAACAGTAACAGGAACAAAATCTGCACTGTTGCCATCTCGCTAGAATCAAACCACAATTACCGTGGCAACTTTAACAATTAAATGCACTTAATTCCAAAGCACTGTGTCGCCCGCGTGGAGGTTTGGTTGCCTGTTGCACCCCCTTCCCGTTGCTTGACAGTTAGCGCTGCGTGCACCAGCCAAGTTCAGCAACCTGGTGGGTGGTTTTCATTGATCGCGACTGGTTCTTCGCGCCCACACACACTTTTATTTCTTCTAAACTGCAAATAATGCCAACAAAAATTGTTCACAAATGCTCGCAATTATTTATGAGTGGTGGTACCGTTAGTATCATTGTTGTTACTAAAACGATATCAAACAGTTCTCAGTTTATTTCTGCAATTAGTGAAGTTAACTGTACTGCATATGTGTCTTACTAAGAATAAGCATTTGAAATTGAAATTGCTTAGAAAAATCAAAAGACTTAAGCGGGAAGCTCGTTTCGATAAAGTATCTGAGTTATAACAATATATTATATTGATTAAGGCAATAGTTTTATACAAAGTAAGTGATAGTAAAAGTAAAGTCGTAAAAATCTTTTCAATATTAGAATATTTTTTACGATTTGTTACAATTTTCGGCTGTTAGATCAAAAATAATATATTGCAAAAAAACTAAAATAATTTTGTGAACTCAAAACTGAGTAAAATAAATATACAATTTTTATTTTTACTGGCCTCTATAAAGAAGATAGCATGTATAGAATTGACTATCGCGCCTAAAGGTAGACTATAAATATTAATTATTTCACTATAGTTTTATATAATTTTTGCTTTTTACTTAGCATTATAATCTTTCGGTTTCCGAGTCGTAAGCAAAGACTCATCGCCAGAAATTATACGTTTCATGAGATCCTGCTGGTATGAATGTATTATTTTACAGACGTTAACGCGACGCTGTTTTTGAGAAAGTTTAGGGATTTTGGAACCACTTGTGCTTTTACTTTTCTTAGGCCCAAATGATCTTTCAGAATGGTTGTCACTGATCCTTCTCTTAGTTGTCGAGTATCAAGCATATCAAATACAAACACAATTTGTGTATAATTTTTTCTAATATGTCAATAGATTTGGCTGATTTTGAAATTGTAAAATTTTTGTAAATTAACTCCTTTTACACTTTAGTTTTTACATTTTTTACGAGATTTTAAAACATTATTTTTAATCATTAATAATCTGCATAAATACTGCAAATTACAAACTTTCAAAAAGAGTTTAGTAACTGGTTACTCTAACCACTAAATTTATAATTCCCCGCAGACATACTCAATACTTTAATAATATGCATTGTTGCTTGCAACAGACAACTGAGGACAGCTGTCAAATTGACAGACATGCAAGTAAAACAACATCAAAACGAGCGCCTCAACTGTCAGAAATTTCACGCGATAGGTCATTTCAGTTTCTTCTTTTTTTGTTTTGTGCATTCCTCTTTTTATTGCGGTTATTAAGCGGCCATATCAACAGTACATTGCCCTAGGCAATTGATTTGGAACACAGTCAAAAGCAAAAAAATCAAAACAAACCACGCTCCGACATAAACAAAGTTCATACGCAAAAATCAAACGAAAAAAATCACCTCAATTTTGCGCGTATTTTTGTTAATTAAGAGGCCGTCGGCCGAACGGTTCGCTGCTTGGTCGCTCAGTCGCTTAGACAGTTGTCAATTTGGCGCACTTTAAAGTTGATTTGAGTAGTTGCCGCGGCGGTTAGTCGGCGTAAGTACTTAGTAACATGTTGCTTTTAATGAAGCCAATGCGCAACATGTTGCTGGCGAAGCATGTCGTACGACACGCACGTCTGCACGAACGACAACAGCTAATGGAGGCTGAGTCTATTTTATTATTTATAATTTTTTTGATAAAATGTTTTTTTTTTCGTCATACTTCTTCTGTTGCCAGCCAATTTTCGATGCCTAAAAATCGCCACCGTATAAAAAATGCATTTTTTGGTCACATGTTGCAAGTTGACCCACAGGCGCGAAAATGCACATTGCATTCCTGTGCAAATACTTGCCAGCCTACTAACCCTCAGTGCATTTATGTGTTTGTTGCACAAAACTTGCAACACGCTGTACTGACAAACATCAATCGGCTCCTGGCAGCCACACCTGTTGGCACCATTTCAAAAAGTTGTCTATCAAATGCGCTTGCACCACTTCCCGTCTTCTTAACCGCGCTCCACCTCTCGCAAGTTACTTACTGTTCTTAAGTTGCTTGTTTGCTGTCAACACAAATCCAGTTCAACGGGAATGGCTTGGCCGCAAACATATCACTCAGTGAGCGTAAACATCTTTTGACTAGCGCCTGTTGACCGCTTAGCCGCCTCCCGCGCTACACCTCCGTGTGTCAATCTCTGAAGCATGCGGAAATTGATTATTAGAAGTTGCACGTTGATTTAAGGATCTCTGTTGCTCTTCTTGCATTCATAACGTTTTTCTCATTTCGTCGTTTTTGTTATTTTGTCTTGCGGCTGCCATCTTAATTGCGCCATTTGTAAGAAAATTGCGCCATTCATAAATACATTAGAGAAATCAAATTAAATTATTAGCTCGGCAATGTCATGTACCGCTTTTTGCAGCGAGCACACACACTTATTCATGTATGAAACGCCATGCCACACAGCACCAGCTGCCGTTGCTATTATTTATTGAGTGCCATTGCTTAAACTCATAAATTGCGCTGACGTTTGAAGATTAAATATTTCCATAATAACGGTAGTCGCTAGTGTCAAGTTTCATTCACTTGACAAGCGAGGAAGAGAGAAATAGAGTCGGGTTTTTGAAGTCTTCAGCGCTGCTTTTCTTTAAAAAAGAAGCTTGCCTAATTGACTGAGATTAATTCTTGTGTTGCCATTAGCTGCAATTGATTTTGATGAGATAATTTTCTAAGTCTGTCTGAATATATGCATACATACGTACATCACATAAGTTTTATTATATAATTATACAATACTAAGCAAAGAACCGTTTTAAGTACTATGCTACAATATTCTTATGCTCGAATTTTAGTAAAATAAGAAAGAGTAGATCTAGAATATTAGTTAGTGCAATGTAGCTCTCAAATAGCAGTTGACAATCTTTCTGCCAACACATACTTTTTTAGTGATCCACAAAAATCAGTCAACGCAGAAGCATACTGACTAAAGATGAAATCACTAAGGTGAACTTTAATTTGGTCAAACTTTATTTCCGATTTACGACAATATATCCACAACTTTGAAAACAATCTGTAAAGTTTTGTCTCAAAGAAAAGTTGGAAAGACTTTAAGAAAAACAACTGCAATAAATTAGCTTCCAAAAAAAATCTACACAAATTACATAAGGTTCAAAAATTTCATGAAATACGCTAAACTGAGAACCATTCTATGGCATGGAAACCTGAAATCCATCAGAAAACTTATAATACAGCCTTAAACTACTCTTGATTCTATCGTAAGAAGCTCAAGCTAAAATATATTATGGAATATTTAGAGGATTGTTGCATAACACTTCATATCACCACAGTATCTTGGGACATAATTTGAGAACGGAGGCGTAGCTACAACTTCGTTCGACCGGGGCCAAGGATGTTTTGCCACCCCCCTTTATCTACCTACCCACAAGTTTCATGAGGTGGTTCGAACAAAAGTGCATTTTTACAAAATAACTAGACTCCGCAAGAGCCACGCAAATTCTGAAGTGCCAAAATTCTCACAATACGGTTTATGAGGAAATTGAAGTAAATTTACAAGACATCTTATTAAAAGCCATAGAAAAAACCCATTTTCGCCCTATATCTTGTACACTTTTGACATATTTTACAGGCAGTTTGCCCGAATTGGAGTTTTTATTAACCATTTTTGAAAATTTGGAGAAATAAAAGTATTTGTTCTAACTCCTTATCTTTGTGTACGACCCTTTATCTTTTATAATAAATTTTATAAAAAAAATTTGTTGAAGTATTTTTCTGAATATTAAAAAACATAGACGTTGCGCCCGGGCAACATTTAGCCGGGGAATTTAAATTATGTACAATTTCCGGGTGTTTTTGCGCCGCAACGTACAGTAATGCTTTCTCACTCGAAAACCCTTAATTAAGCTGTTTTTAGTAACTTAATATAAACGAATTTTTCAACAATATTTTTATAAAAAAAGGAAATAAAAAAAATAAAATGCAATGAAATAAAAAGATACAACTACTTCTTTTACAACTTCTCCAACGACTAGCAACCATTTCTGAACTGCGCCGTAATGTGATCAACTTTACATGAACTATTATTTTATGGTTTTATTAGCCATGTTGCAGTTAACTAATTTAGCTCGTAATTGCCTCTTAATTAATAAATACATCCAATAAAATGGAGAATGTTAATTTGGCCGAGGCACAAGCAGTCGTTTTGCTATATATTGCAGGCAATGTTTTTACGACCATCATCCGCTAGAGGCAGAAGCCAAAAGTATTTACAGCTAGCATTGTAAATGCTTTTGGCATTAGCGGCAGTGGCTGTTATAAAATAGTGCTGCATTTAAACGGTGAAAAGTTTATTGCGAAAGTAAAGACAACTCAGAAATTTTAAATTTTAAGTATTTTTTCAACCATTTAACATAAACAGCCAAAAAATGCAATAAAAATAATTTAATTTTTTTTTTTAATAATCGTTTTTATACAATGAACAGGGTATATTAAGTTTGTCACGAAGTTAGTAACACTCATAAGGAAGGGTCGGAGACTCTATAAAGTATATATATGAATCAATATATTTACATATATATTAAACTTTGTTGCACTGGGCACTTTAGTAAAGTGAACAAT
Source organism: Bactrocera zonata (assembly GCA_037783105.1). Classification (NCBI taxonomy): domain Eukaryota; kingdom Metazoa; phylum Arthropoda; class Insecta; order Diptera; family Tephritidae; genus Bactrocera; species Bactrocera zonata. The sequence continues at coordinate 25,535 of JBAWJQ010001735.1, forward strand.
TCTGAGAAATATACGTTTAAGGTCAAAACGATGTCATAAAATAGGTCTGAGCTGTAGGAGTTGAAAGATAAAAAATCACGATTGTAGTGTATTTTCAATGGACAATTTTTACATACCTTGGTCCAGTTCTTATAGCACTGACAGACGAACACGCTAATTTGAATTAACGGGCTTAATTTACATTTACTTGCGCATTTGACCCATGTTAATGCAAATTTGTAATGTACAACAATTTCATGCGTTTAACTGAATTTACCAAATTTGAGTAGGCAACGCTTCTCAAAAATGGCCGATTTTTGCTATTTTTTGACAGATATTGTTTAAAGTCTGCCAACTCTTTTGAGTTTACAACATCGGAGGTAAGCAGTTTAATATGGCTAATAAAATTATGTGCAAGTATATTAACAAAAACAAATTTTAATATTTTTAGATGGCTGAAAATAAACAGCGCACAGTTTGCCATTTTCCAATATTCTTAACTTTTTCGCACACTTTTTCCGCATTACAATCAATTATTGCTTTCAGTTTCACTCTATTATCTTTTAACGTAGTTAATAATAAACGTATTGATTTTCCAAAAATACCAAAATTTCTATTAATAATTTCTCTTATTCAATTTTATTTCACATATTTTTTTGTAATAATAATGTCTAAATGCACAAGTCTGCCATCTGTCAACATCATTTTTCAATGCGCAACGCTAGTTTTGCTCGTCTGTCAGGGCTATTAAATCGAACTGCAGCCTGCTTAGTCATTTCCTGCGTACACAATTCACACAGTTACCCAGTTCATGGTTTTTGCATATTATTTCATTTTTTATGCATTTTGGGTACTTTAGCTCAGCCAGAGCAGACATATAAAACCAAACGCTCTAATAAATTGTTCAAAGTGGACCAAGAAAAATAAAAGAATGCACAAAATGTGTTCACTTTTGTTTAGTACAACAAACATGCTACTTAGTTTTCATTTTTTTTTTTTTTGCTTTGAGTTCAGTTTACTACAGGTAACTGTGCATTTAAGTGTTTCTAATTATGTGCGGTGGCGTGTGGGTTTTGCATACGACTGCAGCTCACGCGCTCCGCTTGTGTCTAAAAACATTAGCTTACCATATTGTGCGTTGTTGTTTCAATTCTCGTTTTCGTTTATATGCAAGAAGGTACGTAAAAATACAAATTAGCAATTTTGTAAGCGGTAGTTATTTTAATCTTTTATGCGGTGTTATTAACTGCCGAGTGGCGGCAGTTAGTATTAATTAAAAAAGGAAAGACCAGACAAGCCTAAAACAATTCACTGGGGAAGTGTGTACAAGATTTTAATTTTTATTCAAAAACAAAAATAATTAGTCATATTTATGTACTTGAGCAGACTTTTAACGTTTGCATTTATATTTTTACTCAGCTGCAGTTCACCAGCATTTGTGCTTTATAAGCAATAATCTAAACTGAAATTGCCATTTTAATGCATCTGCAGCTATTCGATTACCAATTACTTTGTGATAGACACTCATAATTCTTAATGAACGCGATTATGTGTGTGAGCTATTGTAAAACTGCGTATTTGTAAGAAGTTCGCGTCTTAAGTCTTTTGTTGTCATACAAGTCTCAGCTGCTGTTTGTATTTGGAGGCATTTTCGGAACAATGCGGCAATTATTTATATAGAGGCTATTAATTTTAATCTGGCTTGTCTATAATCTATGGTGTTTTGAAAAGCTTTTGAAGCTAATTTGAGAATAATTTAACATCAAATATTTTGCAGAAACTGAAAAATTGCCTCATTTTTGTGTTATTTGACAAGGCCAGCATATCCAAAACTAGCAAGCGGCGGTGCCATGAGTTTTTTGCGACAACGTGCCTCACTGCAGTGCACATTTGCATGCTGTAGCACAAAGAAATCAATATGTATAAATAATAACTTATTGATTAACATTTTTTGATTTTTTTTTTTGAGTTTTTGAGAGACTTTGCTTCCAACAGCACCAATTATGGAGGCCTGTTTCCTCATGCGTGTGAGTTTCAAATATTTTAGTTTTTAGTAAATAATTAAGGCGGTATTCTAGTCTAGAAATCAAATTTTGGGCAGTTTTTTGAATTTTATTAAAAAAAAAAAAAATGTTTTTACCATCCATTTTTTATGGTGGTTTTATTGATATATCAAGAATACAGAAAAAAATTTTACAAAAAAATATTAAAAATTAAAATAATTAGAGGGGGAGGGGTAAACAGGTGTAAATGGCGCATCCTGGTGACATTGATCCTGACTCTACTGGTGGTCTGAAAAAAAAAATCATTTTTTTCGCTTTTTTTTGAAATTCCTGAATTTTTTTTTTTTAAATATTAAAAACAAAAATTTTTACACGATGCTGGTAGGACCGATAAAACATTATATAAAGAAGGTTCACACAAAAGTTTTAGTAAATCGGTAATATAGAACTTAAGATAATGCCGGTACCGTGTGGAAAAAAGTAGTTTCGAGAAAAACGCGTTTAAAATTTTACGGTATATGATATTCGCTCAACCGGTCTAGTTGCGAAAAATCTTTTTAGAGAGGTATTTTTGAATATCAAAACTATCGAATTATGAAAAAAAATTTCGATTTTTTCAAATTTCTAGAGAAGAATATCCTCTTAAAAAAAAAATATATATATATATATACATATATACATTTTTTTTATTTTCCTATGTACATATATTGAAGTTAACAACCTGTTGTACAGCTGAGAATTTTCCTCTTTGATAATGTAACATGTATTATATATGTACATACTTATATTTTTTCTTAACAGGCACAGATTTGAGTCGAAAACCACCATTACTTGTAACTGATATTTAAAATGCAAAAAACTGAACACAGCAAGAACAAATGTATGTTATAGCAAGCAGTTTAAACTGTGTGTTCGTTTTGTTGTAATGTTTTTTTTTTTCTATTTTATTTATTTATATTTTTATTTCAACTAAGTCTTTTAGCATAGCAGTTTTTAAGCGTGTATTTTCGTATAAAGCACTATTGAAGGCTTTCAGTGGAAATTCAGGTTATTTAGCACGTACTCTTTCAAATTTTTACGATTTTTAATTACATGTAGTATAGTAGTTACCAGATGCCATTTTTCTTTTATTTTTGTATTCATATTTAACACTTGTCTACTGGTTTGTATAGATTTATAAATTATGCACAAATTAGAAATGAACATTACATTACCTGTATAGTTATGTAAATCTATCAACGCTTGCATGTAGAGTAGGACAACGGCTTAAGCTGCATGCACAAAAGACTTAAGCGCCAAACTCGTTTACAAATCCGTAAATATTTTACGTGAATTTACATAAATATGGGAAATATCTCTATATATCTTTTATACTAGTTGCTGCCGTTATTAGCATAAAAAGCTTTTCGGTAGCACGTGCAGTCATGCGCGAAGCCTGGAATTTCACACATAACACTTCGAACAAAATGCAAATTAGTGGGCACTTAAGAATACGGAATGGAAGCAGCCAAATAAATACAGTTAGAATCATTTCAAACACTTACATTGTGACAAAAAAGTACGCTGAAATTGTAAATAAAAAGCAAATTATTTTATTTTTCATACATTTTTTCCTCCTTCAAGGTAATCTAAAGATCTAATGCACTTATGACGAATTTTACAGTCCTCGAAACATTTTCCTAAGCACGTGTTGGGATAACCTTCAGCTCCTTCAGAGAATTTTGTTTTATCTCTTCGATTGACTGGACGAGCTTCACGGAGCTGCAAATTCAGTTTGTGGAAAATATCACACGGAGCCAAATGGTGGATGCCCTATGGCATTCACTACGTCTTTGGCTTTAAATTCGGTCACAATCGTAGTTTCTTTCAAAAAAAATTCAGCTTAGTCAGGAAAAGTCGAACAGAAACTCATTTTCTACCCAAAATATCCACCAAAATCTTTCGAATGGACTCACGAGCCATGATGATCACTCTAACACTTGCCGGATGATTTAAAACACCACATCTTTCTTTTTTTTTTTTTTTTTTGATATTTTTACCAGTTAAAGACGTCGGTGGTCGTTTAGAACGAGACATTTTTTAAACGATCTCTCGACTGCCTTTGATGGCTTCCTACTACTCGTAGGCTTGTGCTTTTGATAAAATGTAATCACCGTAAGCATTCACAATTCAATTCAACTACATTCGCAATGATTCCGCACACGAAATTTGGTTAAAAGTACAAAATTTTAAACAAATTTTTTTTTCGATACAATTGGGTGAAATAATGTTGTCCACACCATCTCTGATGGTTATGAATTCCTTCCCTTAGTTATTCTGTAGATGTAATACCTTGATCTGTGAGCCAAATTTTAAACAGCAAAACTGTTGAAACATGACTGCTTTCCCAGAAATACTTACAGTCTTTCAAGTAAAGCATTTTCAATCAAAGACCTTAAGAAACTTTGAAAAAGTAGATGTCAAATTCAAAAGCATAAAATTAGTACCTAAACTCATCTGTTGCTTAATCTGTAATTCTAAGTAACACCAAACCCAGCAATCATATCCTCTAGGATCGAAACAAATAAACCATTTCTTTTCCATCACTTGGGTTTGGTTTACTTCTCATAACAAATGTAACACTTTGCAACATTTCAAAGCATTTCATGCTCAATAATAGGTACTTATCGACGAATGTATCTACTTAAGGCAAACAAGAGGTTCTAACAATCCACTGAAAAGTTTTTAAATATGGCAAAAGATAACGGATCCAGCAAATGATAGCGAGGAATGCCTACACTTTCAAATCAAAGCAAACTCGATCGACTAATTGTGTGTTAAATAAGTCACTAATAACCAGAGAAAAATAAAAACTAAATCATCACACACAGAGCGAAGAACCAAAAATGGGAGCAAATCCCAAAACAAAAAAATCAAACTGCAGCCATATACATATATATATAAATATAAATGCGTGAATGTGTATGTGTGTTGCGCGCACCAAATGCGGTCGCGCTAAAGTTAACAATTCCTGTCTGTCTGGCACTGTTGTTGTTGCTACTGACATTGTTGTTGTCACTGACGTTGTTGTTGACACCGACGTTTTTGCTTTCACTGATGGTGTTATTGCCACCAATGTTGTTGTAACTGGCGTTGTTGTCGCTACCAACATTATTGCTAGCACTGAACATGTTTTTGGATCGCGCCACCAAGACGGTGGCGCAGACAACACCAGCAACAACGCCATAACAACACGCACATTGTCAACACACAACAACAACAACAAGTTGCACGGCGACAAAAACACCAAATCAAAAGCGACAAAGCTGCTGACAGTGCAAAGCGGATGCAGGCTCAAGTCTATGCGTATGCGCGTGTATGTGAAGGGTTGGGCAAGTAATTGCTGCCGAATATCCCCTGAGGCAATGATAATTGTTGTTTTTTTCAAAGTTATTTGCTTTTTTCCAATATTTTTGTATGGCTTTATGGTATTGGTGTTCCTGGAAATTGTGCCAATTTAAATCCTGCCGCTGCTAATACAAGAAGCGACTTGGCTGCTTGTGTAGGTGTTGTTGTTTGCCGTGCGTTGAATTTATTTTCATTTTTTTATTGTTTATATTTATTTTCTTTATTTTCAACATCTTCGGCAACTAGATATGGATTAAAGTAGGCAGTTTATGAGATCATGGGTTTGTGCATGTGTTTGTTTGTATATTTTTTCTCTGTGTGGATACTATATGGGCCATTCCATCAATTGGCAACATGGTTTTGTACCCGTGGTTCTCCGATTTTGACCAAACTTTAGAATATCATAACATAGACCAAAATAAGAATATCTGTTAACTTTTTAGTGGTCAAAGGTGCTCCATTGTTTTTTGCCGCGCAATTCAAATTGAGATCAAACAAAAAAATTACTATTCCTTTTATTTTTTAACGACCTCAAAATTGAGCGAAAAAAAATTTTTAAGTTATACAATTTTATGTAAAAAAAATCTCAGCTTTCCGATAAAAATATTTTCAAAATCCAAAAAAAATTTCAAAATCCAAAAAATTATTTTCTTTTAAAAAATAACGTTTTTTGTGCTTTTCCCCCTTTTTTTCAAATTTGACTTTTCCATTCGATTCCTCGTCCAATTTTACATAAGAATCAGTGTTCAAAAATATGTTGACGCTCAAAATCCAAAAAAATAATTTTTTTCCCAAAAATCCGGGATTTTCCACCATTTTTTTTTTTTTTTAATTGACTTTTCCATTCGATTCCTCGTCCAATTTTACATAAGAATCAGTGTTCAAAAATATGGGACTCAGATCCCATGAACAGCAAAAAAAAAATGCAAAGTTGTCGCTTTGTCTTCTTAGTTACAACGAATAACAAAGTTTCCAGTTTTTTCTATCACTTTATCTTTTTTTTCTACACCCAAAGCATTGTGGTTTTAGCAGCGAAAAGTCTTCCACCTAAAATGCTGCCGGAATTCTTCAAGCGACTTTATGGCTTTGACTTGATTTGCTGTTCAATGTGCGTCAAGTGTTGTGGTCCAACATTAAAGCGAGCAAAGGTAGAGAATACCTCGTCAATGGCTCCGTCAACTAGGATATGTGTAGCGAAATACGAGGGTGGTTTGATAAGTCCGCGTGTTTTTGGACTTTTTATTCTTAATTCAATGCAACTGGATTATTTTATGTAATATTCAGCTTTTAAGTGGCACACAAGGTAAAATAGTAATATTGGGTAGTCGAAAAAGTCTTTTCGTATTTCTACTCCAATTTAAACTTTTTTTAATATTTATACTAATAAATAAATAAACCTATATGTACCATATTGGTCAACCAGTTTTTGCTATTTTTCTGCTAGAAACATTATTACATCAGTGTAAATCGAAATTTCAAAATTTCTAGAAAAATTAAAATCTTTCAAAAATGATAACCAAGATTTGAACTTAATCAATATGAAAGCTAAATTATTATATGTGTTATCGTGCCATAATTGCCAAGAAGATTCGTTCGCCTAGAGTTTTTATGATTAAGTGGGTTATATGCACTGCCAAATAGGAAAACGCATTTTTTTTGAATTTAAATTTAGATGGATTTCGAGTGAGCAAGCTTTGAAAACAAAAGCAAATAAATTTTCTCAATATTATAAAAATAAAATTATTCAAAAATTTTGTAATTTCTTAATATATTATTGCAATATATTGTGTTGGAGTCTTGTGAAGAGAGTGAATAAGTGCACATGTGGATTAGAAAAGTTAAATTGACTTCTTATTATTTTTGAGAATAAATAAAATAAAACTCTATTCATAAAACTTTATTAATTAAATTGACCACGTGAATACATAAATGAGTGACCTGTGCTCACCTTTCGAGCAAGGTCACTCGATGAAGAGAACAACATTAATTAATAAAGAGTCAAGGACTCTTTTAACAGAAACAGCAAACCTTAATGTTGAGTTATTAAATAATTCAACAAATATGACAACTTTGAGCATGCAAAATGTCAGTTCTGCTAATGAATTGAGAAACGAAAGTGATAATACAATGCAATGGCAAACTGTGACTAATAAAAGACCTCAATCAGGCTCTCCCACTATTGATCAAAAACGAACAAAAACAAACAACTATACAAACTTAGCGGATAGCTATAACTCTATTCCAACAACTCAACTCAACAACAATAACATCAGCAGCAATTCCAACAGCACGAACATGTTTGCCGGGCTACAAGATGAATCGGATAGCAATAACATAATGGATCGAAACATAGAAGAGAATACACCAAAACCACCACCAATTATTGTACCAAATATTAGAGATATTAGCGGTATGATTAAGTATTTCGAAACTATTATTAATAAATCTGAATTTAGTTATAAAGCTTTGCGAGACGGTCAAATTCGAGTAATGGTAAAATCTATAGGGTCATACAGATCTCTGGTAAAAGATATGAAAGAAAAAGAAATTAACTACCATACGTACCAGCTTAAACAAGAGCGTGCGTATAGAATTGTTTTAAAAAACTTACATTTCTCTACTCCAGTAGATGACATAAAAGAAGAAATAGAAGCGTTGGGTTTTAAGGTTAGGAACGTTAGCAATATACGAAGTAGATTTACGAACATGCCTTTATGCATGCATTTTGTCGACTTAGAACCAAGCAATGACAATAAAAATATCTTTAATTTAAAATATCTTGGTAACGCTATTGTTAAGGTTGACCCTCCAAAAAAGGTAAATGATGTTGTACAATGCCATCGCTGTCAAGAGTTTGGACATACCAAATCATATTGTACAAAATCGTACAGGTGTGTGAAGTGTGGTCTGGACCATCCAACAGCTGAATGCGTTAAAAGTAAAGATACGCCTGCCAAATGCATTAATTGTTTACAAAACCATCCAGCAAATTACAAGGGATGCAAGGTGTACCAAAACCTTGCCAAAAAATCGAATATGACTGATAAAAGAAACAATTTCCCATCATATTCCCATGCCTCTCATAATTTCCCCCAACTGAATAATTATAAACAAACAGAAAATGTGTATGCCAACCCAAATATATCATATGCCCAATGTGTTCGAAGTAATTTTAATTCAGAAAACAACGTTCTTGAAAAAATTGAAACCTTATTTTCTAAACAGCTTGAGCTTACTCAAAGTTTGTTTAAAATGATGTCCACTCTTTTGGAAAAACTATGCAAGTAGGTCTCCGAATAGCTATTTGGAACGCCAATGGTCTTACTAATCATACCGAGGAAGTTAAATTATTCCTAAATACAAACAATATAGACATTTTCTTGGTGTCTGAAACCCATTTCACAACTAAATCGTACTTCAAAATCATTGGTTATGATCTTATATGTGCAAACCATCCGCACAACACAGCCCATGGGGGTTCCGCCATTTTAATCAAATCCAGAATCAAATATGAATATCTGGAAGAAGTTAGAGAACAATATCTACAAGCAGCAGGAGTTAAAGTTAAATGTGACAACCATGAGTTACCAATATACTCTGTATACTTTCCTCCAAGATTTAACCTTAAAACAGACCAATACGTTGCTATTTTTAGACAGTTTGGTTCAAAATTTTTGGCAGGTGGGGACTTCAATGCAAAGCACCCTTGGTGGGGCTCTAGGATCATAAATCCTAAGGGCAGAGAACTCGAAAAATGTATTACCCAAAGAAATTTTTCCATTTTATCAACAGGCACTCCAACATATTGGCCAAGCGACCCAAGAAAAAATCCAGATCTTCTCGATTTTGTGATATACTCTGGTTTACCCAGATATAAGTTAAACATTCAAGACAGTTATGAACTAAGTTCAGATCACTCGCCTTTAATTGTTTCATATAATGAAAATGTTTACCAGACTTCCAAAAAATATAAGATCCTTACCCCGAAAACCGATCTCAAATCCTTCCAATATTGGATCGATAAACATATTGACCTTAACGTGCCCTTAGAAAATGGTGGTGAATTAGATTCAGCGGTAGAATCGTTTACAAACCTGGTTCATGAGGCCGCATATCTATCTAGCCCGATAAGAAACCAGCCGACTTTTACTGATCATTTACAGGTTCCTGCTGAAGTTTTGGGTCTTATTAAAGAAAAAAGAAGATTAAGAAAAGCCTGGCAGCTAAATAGATACCCAGCTGAAAAGAGAGCACTTAATAAAGCAACCAAGCTACTAAAATTAAAGCTATCTGAACTGAAGAATGAATCCTTCAGTTTGTTTATTAAAAGCCTTGAACCCACTAAAAACGATGAGCACAGACTGTGGAAAGCTACCAAGTATCTTAAACGACCAACCAAACGAAACGCAACAGTTAGGGACTCAAATGGGGTATTTTGCAGGAGTGACGAAGCCAAAGCAGAGGCCTTTGCTAAACACCTCTACCAAATTTTTCAACCTAATTCCTTAGGTACTAGTAGTGATGAAACAGAGATTCTAAATTTTTTAGAATCTCCGTGTCAAATGGACCTCCCCATTAGCAAGATATCAAATAGCGAAGTTGCTATGGAAGTACGTAGATTAAATAATAGTAAAGCACCCGGCTACGACTATATTGATAGCAAAGTTGTTAAAATTCTTCCGGAAAAAGCTATTGAGTTTCTCACATTAATATATAATGCTATTTTAAATATAAATCATTACCCCACACAATGGAAATGTGCCACTGTGGTCATGGTCCCAAAACCAAATAAGCCTGAAAGCTGTCTTACGTCATATCGTCCTATTAGCTTACTGGTAACATTTTCGAAAATATTCGAAAGAATGTTTTTGCAAAGAATGTTACCAGTAATTGAGGATCAAAATATCATACCTGAACATCAGTTTGGGTTCAGAATAGGACACGGTACGCCAGAGCAATGCCATAGGGTGGCAAATGTAATTACAAATGCACTGGAAGAAAAAAAATACTGTTCTGCAGCCTTCTTAGACGTTCAACAAGCTTTTGACAGGGTATGGCATCCAGGACTCCTCTTCAAAATAAAAAGGCTAATGCCAGCACATTACTATTTAGTGCTTAAATCTTATTTAAGTGACAGACACTTTTATGTAAGGCACCGAGATGCCTCATCAGAAATCTACAGCATTAATGCTGGTGTACCGCAAGGTAGTGTTTTGGGTCCAGTCCTATACACAATATTTACATCAGATATGCCCACATTACGAGAAATAGAGGTAGCAACTTTTGCTGATGACACAGCGTTTATCGCTTCTAGTGGCTCCCCTATAGAAGCTTCGTCTCTACTTCAAAATCAACTGAATATGCTGGAAGTTTGGCTCAACAAATGGAAAATAAAGGTTAACTCTGAGAAGTCTACACATGTCACATTTGCATTAAGAAAAGAGGAGTGTCCTGCTGTATTTCTAAATAATAAGCAGATTCCTACTAGGGATAAAGTTAAATATTTAGGGATGCATCTAGATCGACGTCTTACATGGAAAAGTCATATTCAGGCTAAACAGCAGCAATTAAAAATCAAAACTAAACGCATGTACTGGTTGCTCGGTCGAAAGTCTCAACTTAGCATAGAAAATAAAATACGGCTCTACAAAGCTATCCTCAAACCCATATGGACATACGGCATTCAGCTTTGGGGTACTGCCAGTAAGTCCAATGTGGAGATTTTGCAACGTTATCAATCAAAAACTTTGCGGTCACTTATTAACGCCCCATGGTTTGTTACCAATGAAGCTATCCATAACGACCTAGGTATTCCCTTTATAAAAAATGAGATCCCTAAATATAGTGCTAGATATCTTGCACGTCTCTCAAACCATATAAACCCAATTGCTGTTTGTCTGTTAGATACAACTTATGAAACTATACGGCTAAAACGTTCTCATATCTTAGATTTACCATTTCTCTAAAAATTTCTTAGATTTAAGTTTGGCAAAAAAAAAGAAAGAAAAAAAAAAATGAATTTTTGATGGATGTATTTAATAACCTAAGTTAATTATATTTTACTTATGTATATGTAAAAAATTAAGTAATCCTTTATGTAGATTTGCTCAAGGACAAATCTATCTCTGCCATTACCTACTAGATCTAATTTACTGAATATCTTAATGTAGATAGATTGTAAATAAAGAATGTTAACTAAAAAAAAAAAAAATTTAGATGTGAATATAGCCCCTAAAAACATCCTAATCGCTTTGCAATGTCCTCCACTAAAATATCAAAAAGCGCACTGACTGATCGGATTGCCCTGTACTTACCATATATTATATATAAATCGTATGTATTATCCAGCTACCGCAAACACCACATATTCGTTGACTTCATTGCCTGCAACTCAAAAACTGCATCGCACTAACTTTAATATAAATTATGCGCTTAAAGTTCCAAAGTACAACCGTGTGCTAGCACTTTGGCACTTCTCACTGCAAAAGCTCAATATTTATACTCCCTACTTAACTATTTCTCGCACACTTCTCAAGTGAGTTTTGCTCAAACTCCAGTCGCTTGTGCGCTCGTATAGGCGACACTTTGCTGCGTTGCTCTCGTTTACAAATATGGCCAGCCACGCACATTTCACTTGCCATTCACGACGAGTTAATTTATGTTAATTGCTGCAATGGCAACATGTAATTTTCCTACAACTGCTCCACCTGTAATGCATAGTAATGTCTCAAGCTTACGCGTCACTGCGCCATAAGCCTTCAGCTACAAAGCCGCAAAGTTGCTATTGTTGTAATTGTTCTTAGTGAATGTTGCTATGGTGCCGCTAGTGCAAGTGTACAACAGTCACTTTACCATTTTTAGACATTTTCCTGTCAGCATCTCGTTTATTGCTCTTAAGTGAAATCGCTTTTAGTTGCCCAGCATTTTTCCCTTGCAACCTCACACATACACATACATATTTGTTTTTATGGCATTATTTCTAACATTTCCTCCATTTTTAACTCCGTCTAAATACATTCGTTAGTTCCTTTCATTAACTTTGTTATTGTTGTTGTTGTTTCTTTGCAAAGAACTCCGGTCGGCACGACGATCTTCCGCCACATTCAGGTGATGGACAAGGATGCTAGTGTTAATGAACTCGTCGAGTATTTTATTGTTGAGGGCAACAAAAATACAATGGAAGATGAGACAATGACAATGGTTATGGTACATTTGCATTTTCCTTTTCCCATCAAGTGCAGGTGAGTGTTAGGAAGTTATACAAATCGGATGTGCAAACTTATGTATGCATTTCAGTTGCGTTTTACGGAAACAGGGATATATTTCCTATGTAAGTACGTAGAAACTTAAATTTGTAATAAATACCTACAAGTTTTATGCATATAAAATATGCCAATTATGCATTGGAGATTATTTTTTGAATACTCTAGACTGCCTAAAGAAGAACTAGCAGCAAACACTGACATTATAGATATCCTAAAAAGTGCTTGCATACTGAAAAATATATTTCGTTTTAAAGAAAAAATGCTATTTTGACAACTCTTCTTATCCCTTACATCGATTATTTCAGTGATCAAACTTTTCGGTATTATTTTTTGTAGTGCAATTTAACGTTGAATCTAATTTTCTATTCTATTTGGACGATAAACTTTTCGCTATAGCTAAACTTGTTTCCAGCAATCATTTTTTCAGGATTTTGGAAAAGGTAAAGACCCCTTGGGGACAGTTCCTATTAATATAAAAGCGTTTTCAAAGAGAATTCGGTCTTGGTCAAGTAGTGACTAACATCGTTATTAATAGCAATAGGTCTTTATGTGATAAGACTGGTAGGAGTACCAGGCCACAGCGGAATCGCTAGCAATTAAAAAGCTGATGTGCTAGTACTTAAGGATGAGGAACCGCTATCAGTAGAATTGTAATGCGTTGGTTCTCTCGTATCCTCTTGTGTTCTAATACTAGATAGGTTTCACTTTGCCACGACATTCGGCCGATTGAGCGTCTGAATTTGCGTCGTAAGCGTATATTAAAGATTCATCGCCAGTAATAATAAGTTTCATAACATCCTGGTAGTCAAAAACATTGTTCACAGACACTAAGGCGATGCCGTTTTTGGAAAAAATTTATGGATTTGGGAACCAATCGTGCTTTCATTTTTCTTAGTCCCAGATTATCTTTCAAAATGGTTTTCACTGGTCCTTCCGAAATTCTAACGAATCCAGTAAGATCTCTGACTGTTAATCGTCAATTCTCAAGCGCCCAATCCTTTATTTAATGTATTTTTTCCAACATTCTGAACGTTTTTGCACTAGAAAATAGATTTCCTACATAAAGTTTTATAAACTTCTTTGTGGAATAATCTTTCTCATCGTAAAAATCGCCGAATGTACTTTATGTACTTCAGAAATGCTAGCGTATACTAAGTGATTATTTTGATGTGTTACTTATATGGCACAAATGCCACTGACAGTCATACCAAAGAGAAATTTAAATTAACAAGTCTTACTATTTTTGGCTCATTATATATACAGCTTCATACGCTCACTGATACTTGTATATTTATTTACTCAAAATACAATAATTCACTTTATAGTATGTTCATTTGCATATTAATCGATATAGCCTTAAATTTAATTTTGAAATATTGATTTGAATCACAAAAAAAAAGTGGTAATAAAACATAAGTCAAATAAAATATTTAAAACATTTTTAATCACTAAAATCATCTTAACTGTGAATTATTTCCAACTAAAACCAAACCCATCTGAGATAAGCCCAACTGTAGCACTGTAGAGGGTAATGTCATGTAAGTGCAGGCAATAAATCTTGACACATTTGTATTGATGAATTCTTGAACAAAAAGCAAAAGCAAACAGTAACAAATAATAATAGCAACACGTACATATGAATATAGCAAAAAGAACTATACAAATAGTTGTATACATACGTAAGTTTGTATATGTTTTTGTTTATGCTGTGCATACCTTTTTAGAGTCGTGTTTCGCACTAGCAATTTTATCTACAACTCCGATAAACAATATGCACATGTTGCCGTTGCTTATGCCGCTGCATACGACAATGCTGTCTGCGCCAGTGTGCATACACATACATATGTAATATATGTTGGCCTTCCACTGTCATTCATTGTCAGTAATCGATGCAATCAATCAAGTTGTATACCAAAATCACTTAGAGATTTGTATATGTATAAGTAAAAATATTTATTGAAGGCAGAGTAAATATTGTATGCAATATACCCTATGCAGTACACCTCAAACGCAGAGATTGATATGTTTTTCATTCGTCAGCTTTTAATTTTCATTATCAATAAAAGTATATCTAAGCCAAATAATGCGCTTTTAATGAAAAAATAACAAATACTTAAGTATTTACACATTTATTTATATTCGCAGGTGACTGTCGCCAAAACGCTGGATTGCGAGAAGGTGCAACGACACTATCTAACAATCGTTGCAGCGGTAAGTTGACACGCTTGCTGAGCGTGCATTATAATTTTATATAAACTTGAAGCCACAAATATTGATACAAAGTTGTAAACAGTGAGGTTATGTGCAATTCATAAAATACTGTGACATACCAGAGGAACGCACAGTCGTAAATATATACCTAGCGACAACTTGAAAAATCTTGAAGCTTTTGAAGCTAAAGATTTGCTTATGTCTATCATTTCTCTCATATACAACTACATATTTTCCTTGTTAAATACCTTAAGTCACCGCGCAACTTTCTTTTTCCGCCATTCTTTCACCAGTTTCCTGATTATGCATTCGCTTCCTACACTCCTTGCTAGCACTCAGAAATTTCTTTCTATTTTCGCTATACTGCACACAGAAACAGCCACGCTGTGCGCTTGCAACAGAAATTCATTGGAATGCACTTCATTGCACCGCGTTACAGCACATTGTATGTGACACCATGTCCCTGTCGAGGCTTTTGCAATTTGATAGCGACAGCTTAGACTGTCATGTCTGTGGTGAGCCAGTGAACGAAACACCCCACAAAATCACAAAAAAGTAGATGGAAGAGTGCAGTGAAATCTCTCTGCGCAGATACTTATAATTTTACAGGCCATTTTTCTTTCATTCTTTCTGGAGCTCATAACGTCGCATTGCTGTAAGAATGTCTTACAGCATAACATAATCGTGTACAATGCAAACTGCTTCTTTGTTTTATGCAGAATAATCAGCATCACAGTTGTGATAAATTTATTAGAAGAGGTCTGAGAAATAAAATCTAAAGGGAAGTATTTTTGAGGTGATTTTTATTGTAATGCATATATTAAACATATAAGCTCAGATATATGTATATATATACATTTATGGCCACTTGCTGCTTGCTTAGAATTAAATTTCTATATTGGTATATACTTTATAGATTTTAATAAGAAATCGTTTTAATTACAGCCCCTATTTGCATACTTTAGACTTATGCATTTCCAAAGATTATTGAAAAAAATACTTCTACTTGGATTTTTTGTTACTTGTACTATACCAAGCTAATCATACAAAACTCTAAATATTCAGAAGTTTCCCATTGAAAATAAGATCAAATTTTATGTATTGAATAAATCTCTTAAATGAAATAATTTTCTTCTTTAACATTAGCAACAAGTTGTTTAATAATTTTATTAAGCACAAAACTGATTCATACTAAACGATATTCTCCTGAAATTCTCCGCATATAAACAAGCCATCCGGTAGTCATTAGAACCGTCCAATAATATCAACGCTTAAGTGGCAAATATCGACAAAAATCGAACACTAATATGCCAATATCGCCGACTAAGACGCCTTATATGCGCCGGTATTATATAACATAACTTAAGCGAGAAGTTGGAGTATGCGACCGCAATGCGTTAGCGGCGGTTGGAAATGCCACATTTTATGAAGGAATTTGAATGACAGCAATGAACGGAATTTAATTCAATTTATTATTTTTTTATTTTGTGCAAGAGAGCCATTTGCGAGTAGACGAGCGAAATACCATACCTCGAATAATCTCTAAGAGTCTTGTGACAGTGGTTTTATGAGGACTGCTACTGGCAACGAAAATCCTTTGTGCACTGAAGCTGGTCAAGTGGCAAGTGCAAGGTGCTTCGAATGGCAGAGCTACGCGCCACATTCAGTGGAAAAGGCGCGAGACTATTAAAATCCAATTAAAATGGTGCGAGTAGCCATTAAGAATAGACGATCGGTTACGCGAATGGTGGTGCGATGTAAAATTCATATGGCATATATATGTACATACATGCTATTTACAATTGTAGCACATAAGTACGTTTAGAATAATCATGTTTAGAAGTATGTTTAGACTAATCATATGTCTGTGTGAAAATCAATTGCATTGTGGGCCGACGGTCACATCCCACTTCCTCAAACATACTGCCAACTAGCGAACAAGTGGGATAATTTATCTCTTTTAAATGCACTCAAATAAATATGTTTGACTCTATATTGTATGGTGTAACAGCTGAATAACTGTATGTTTGGCAAACTAGTGCTCGGGTTGGCAAGTTTATTGGCTGGTTATTAATTATTTTTTTATTTAGTTCTTATATTTTGTTATACCCCTTTCTAGTACAAGTGTCCAGATTATGACTTTGTTCACATAACAGTGATTTGTGGTGGTGCATGGAAGGTGTATTGTTCTGAATGTGATTATGTGAACGCATGCCAACTTTTTTTGCATTTAATTGACATTTTGTCAAGTTTGTATAAAAACAGAAAAAGTGAACAGTTTCCTAAATGAAATATAGTGAAGTACTTCAACAAAAAGTAGGAAAAATGTTTACTTGGGCTAAAAACGTTAGAGAAAATCTTAGATGTGCACATCGGAGCCACAGCGCTCCTACGGATATTAGTTGTAAATAAACTGCTAAGCAAATTATACAGCAAATCCCTTATATAGTGATGTATGCGGACGAAGTTGCCATTGCCTTAATGACTGGTCGGTATCTACACACCGTTTGCAGTATTATGACCAACACTCTCAATTCGGTTCAAAACGGTTCTAAGCTACCTCTAACCCCTATAAATGTAATATTAAAACTTGCAAAGTTTTTTTTGACTTTTTCCATTAATAGAAGCGATATTTTAATGAATATTTTTACCGAAGCGCCAGAATGTGTCAAATCAGTCCAGATCGTAATCAAGTCCCCACAAACTCAGGTTTAAGAATTTGAAAAGTGTGAGAACCAACTTACTTATAAACTAATGCCTAGTTATTTTCTGATCATGTTAAACAAAGATCTAGTAGTTACCTTGAAACACAGGCATTGGGTATAATTTAGCGATATTGCTGCATATTCTGTGCCTCCAAAAATGATTGCTAACAAGTACCGATGTAATTATTTTCCTGCAATTGCACAACTGCTAGCTGTCTCTGAGATATTAGCTACTCAATACATACTTTGTTGGAAAATGGCACACAGGTTTGTTGTTTTTTATCTAACACACAAACTTTGCATTGAAAATCGACAATTCGGGCAGCGATAAATTGCGCTTTTGGGGCGTATAAACTCACATTAATTACAACAAATTATGTTATTGTCTGTGCGCGATCTTATTTCTCCTAAGCGGCAGCACAAAAATTTTTCATATGGTTGCTTGCTACACGTTTGGCAACTCTGTGTGTGTGAATAATTGGAAAATTTGCACTTTTAGATTTTTGGGTTTAGAAACAAAATTAGCAAAAACAAGAAAAAACGTTAACTTCGGTTGCACCGAAGCTAAATACCCTTCACAGGTGCATTTCTGTTAGTAACTATGTGTCCAGTTTGTATGGCAGCTATATGTTATAGTTAACCGATCTGAACAATTTTTTTCGGAGATTACATTTTTGTCTTAGAAAATAATATATGCCAAATTTCGTGAATATATCTTGTCAAATGTGAAAGTTGTCCATACCAGAACTTGATTCCGATCGCTCAGTTTGTATGGTAGCTATATGCTATAGTTAACCGATCTGAACAATTTTCTCGGATATTACATTTTTGCCTTAGAAAATAATATATGCCAAATTTCGTGAATATATCTTGTCAAATGTGAAAGTTGTCCATACAAGAACTTGATTCCGATCGCTCAGTTTGTATGGTAGCTATATGCTATAGTTAACCGATCTGAACAATTTTCTCGGATATTACATTTTTGCCCTAGAAAATAATCTATACCGAATTTGGTGAAGATACATTGTCAAATGCGAAAGTTTTCCATATGAGAACTTGATTCCGATCGTTCAGTTTATATGGCAGCAATATGTTATAGTGGTCCGATATCGGCCGTTCCGACAAATGAGCAGCTTCTTGAAGAGAAAATGACGTTTGCAAAATTTCAAAAGGATATCTTAAAAACTGAGGGACTAGTTCGTATATATACAGACAGACGGACAGACGGACAGACGGACAGACAGACGGACATGGCTAAATCGACTCAGCTCAACATACTGATCATTTATATATATACTTTATAGGGTCTCCGACTCTTCCTTCTGGGTGTTACAAACATCGTGACAAACTTAATATACCCTGTTCAGGGTATAAATATATGGCTTAAATGTTGAGCGTAGGTATAGAAAATGTATGTAAAAAAAATTATATGCTAATTCGCGGGCAATTTTTTGGCAATCAAATGAGTACGCTTACTTCGTTTAACGTATTTCCAAAAATTGTGTGGTTGGCTGGCAAAGCAAGTTTTGGAAAAAAAATTTGCCTTATGGAGCGGAAAGGTCTTAATTGCAATCTAAATCTAATGTGTAGAAACATTGTTAAATTTTTCTCTTGCAGTTTTCGTATTCTGTTTCTAATATTATTATCAGTAGCCAACGCGTTTGCTCTGCTGTCAGTATGTACAACACTATATACTATGCGCACGCGCACAAAAATTTTGACGAGATCGATAAGCGGTTTGCTGGACTCAATGGGCATAATAAAATAATGTCGAAAACTTATTCCGTTTATGAATGAAGTCAAAAATTTGGCTATTGGATTAGTGGCTATAATACAATATATTGGATATAATAGCTAATAACGCATGTCAACCTTGGTAAAAAATTAGAATGAAGAACACTTACGTATATGTATACATATGCACATATATTAAACAGCAGCAACTCGAAGCTTAGTTTTTTGCATTTATTCAATTTTATCTTAACATATTTACACAAAACTTGTTGCTATCAGTCAATGAGTTATGGTAGCCATGTTCCGCTCAGTGTGAATTCCACTCGGTGGGTGTATGATACCCGCACAATATTTGAAAGCAACAACTGAGAAATACAAATACATTTTTTTACATGGCAGATAAGTGTTTGAGATTGGCTTTACTTGTCAGGCTTAAACTAGAATTCTGCAAATGTTAGTACATATGCCAAAAGAATATATTTAAACAAGTTTCTTGATCGCTCAATTGATATGGAGCTATAAGTGCGCATGTCTAATTGCGAAAATTTGCATGCATGTCTAGTCGAACATGTGTATCTTGCATAATGGAATTATGAGATACATTTGAAAGCCAGTAATAAATTTAGTATTGTGCTCGCATTTCATGAATATTATAATCTGAAGTAAGTTTTTCTTAGTAAAAATCTTAATTATAAGCGTATTCATTTTGTGCCGAAATAAAACTTCCTGATTTGACTACCTTTTGACAGTTTGCCGAAAATATGACCATATATTAGGGTGATTCAAAACAAAATTTTTGTTTTTTTTCGATTGGTACTTGGAAAAATAGGTTCGTAGACACCTCTAAGAAAGCCTCTCCAAGCATGAATTCTTAATTGTAACGGGAAGGTCCTCCTACATATAGTGTTCTATTTTTTCTTATTATCAGATAGAAAAATTTACATCTCGCTTCCAACTACTTGAAAAAATATCTTATTTCTTAAATTTTGTAGGAAATCGAATGTATCCACGATTTTTCGTAAACCCAACCATTTAAAAGATATTAACGGTTGAATTTTGATTAGTTTTGGGAACATTTTTTATTTCTTTTGAATTTTATAACTCAATGAAAAAAATTATTATGAATGATGAAACTCATAGGTTTTTGGAGAGGCTTTCTTAGAGGTGTCTAGGAATCTATTTTTCCGCGTACCAAGCGAAAAAAAATTTTTTTTTTTGAATCACCCTACTATACATAAGCCTCTAAGTATTACTCCACACATTCCATTGGGCATAATTTAATCGCTCAACTGCATTCAATTTCGGATTAACTAGTTAATTAACTTATCAATACTTAATGTGATTACAAACCCTCAAATAATATAAATTATTCACTCTTAAAATTTAAATTTCCAATTTTCTCATCTCGAAGACGACTCAATTATTTGACTACAACTCATGCCAATACATTCATGTGTAAGTGTGTGTCAAGTTTAAGACTTTTGTTTGACTCGCAAAATGCTAAAAAATTACGCTTTATTAGTGCAAATACGTGTTGGCCCAGAGGCATAAAAGGTAATTGAACTACCTATACACGAAGAGACAAACCAACAAAAATACTAAAACAAAAGAGCATCGGCATATAAAACA
Organism: Bactrocera zonata; assembly: GCA_037783105.1. Taxonomy (NCBI): domain Eukaryota; kingdom Metazoa; phylum Arthropoda; class Insecta; order Diptera; family Tephritidae; genus Bactrocera; species Bactrocera zonata. The sequence continues at coordinate 46,448 of JBAWJQ010001735.1, forward strand.
CATGTGCACACATTGACAACCCTGATATTATCCATTCGAACTGACAGTGCCGAGCGACTATCATTATCTGCATTAATGATGGCATAATTGAGAGCCATTTGAAGACTATTTGCCATTATTTACCAAAGCATCGAGCGCCGGTCGTCAAGCGTCAAGCGTGAAAATCGCTGGCGCCGTGAAAGGCCTGAGAAATTGAACAACTCAGCGATTGCTCAAACGTGTTGGCTGCTTGGTGTTGCCGTTAATGATTTTACTATTATTACACTATATTTTTTTTTTTATATATGGTTTTGCTGATACTGATAATGTTTTGCTGTGGGCATGTCATGAACTACAACATTAGCATGCATTACATGGTGTTCATGGAAATGTCCAATTTTGGGTAGGAGGGGCAAAGAAAGTTGAATATTTTCTCTATTTATTGCTAGTAAACTACGGAACAACCACAGCGCGACACAAAGGAAATTGTCAGATTTCATGTGTGGGTTTTGCAACACACTTCAGCGCTCCGACCAAGTGGGCCGTAGCGTGCCAAATCTCCGATAAACCAATCTCACTGTCAATTTGTGAATAGGTGTATGTTGGCATGGCTTTTTGGTTTTTCTATCTATAAATATTGACTATTGGACATCGATGTGCATGTATGCCTTTGTATATTTATACAGTTGTGTTGATTAAATAAGTTTCTGCTAATGCTTATAAGTTTTTGACGCTGAGATGAGTAGTAGGCTACTTTATTCCCGCTAACTGTATCTCATATCTCCCTGTTTGATAGGTTTTGGTTTTACTTTACAAGTGTTGCTAATTCCCAAAACAAGTTTGATTTAACATTCCATCGATGTTCGCCTATGTACGTACTCGTATAAGCGCTATCGATTAGGTGGACTGTGTACTCTATAGGATTTTATAATAAAATTCGTTGCACCGTGGTTTTATTGGAACATTTGTAATATTTTCACATATTCATGAGGAAAAGTGTCTGTATGTTTGTGAAAAACTGAGAGGTGAAAATTTGTGAGAGATCTTTATATTTCTAAATATTCATATATAACTAGAAAACATAAAAATTAATTTTTTAATGGGGGATCCATTTTAAGGTTTTCTAAATTTTTAAATAAAAAACACAGAAACTTCAAATTTAATGGGGAATGCGTATTATCATTCGAAAAAGCATTCTTTGTCATTTATGTTTTGAAGATGATCTTTTTTTCAAATGTTGACTGCAGCCACGTCTCAGATGGTCCATTCGTTGAGCCCAACCTCGGTCGAGAATTTCGACTGGTTACTGGCGAATGACAAGCGTGATGTTTTGCTTCAAGATCTGAATCGAAGCCGGATTGCCCGCATAGGCTTTGAAATTTACATATCGCTACAGAAAAAAGTCTAACGGTATGATATCAACAGATCTTGGTGGTCAATCGACCGACCCAAAACGAGAAATTATCTGTTTAACGAAATGTTCTCTCAATGAATTGATTGATGCGATGGGTGGAACATTGTCTTGTTGAAACCAAATTTCCCGATATCACAAGATTTACTTTCGGGCATCCAACAGTCCTTTAATATGACGTGTTAACGGTCGCCATTGACGGTTATGTTCTCACCGGCTTCATCTTTGAAGAAACATTGACCAATAATTCCACCGGCCCATATCAACCATTATTTTTTTAGAAGAAATTGCAGCTCTTGAATCACTTTATCTGTGAAACAAAGGCTACTGAAAAAGAGTACCTCTACTTGGTTCACCCGAAAAAGTTTAAACCCTTATAGGCCTAGGAAAGTGGTTTCATGCTTATTTACTCTATTATTTCTTTACCCTTCAATTTCGACCAGAACCCTAAGTTTGATAATCCTCCTTTCTCGGTATGAGGTATGGGTCCTTACTAAAATGTCGCTTTATATTATCAAAACTCTGCCTAAAGGTAGACTACTTTTTGATACACGAATTCGAAACCAACTATCGTCTTGGACAAGATAAATAATAGATATCTATAAGGTATGCACAAATATTTTTTGTTATGAGGCATCAAAAGAAATACCATGTAAAATATACTTCTTGAACTTCTTTTATTTTTCTACATATATACTCCTCATCGCTTTATATGTTTGTTATGTCTACCAGGTGTCTGAGCCATTGTGTCCGCTCTGACCTGTGACTCCAATTTTTATGTTCAACAATTTTTGATTTGATTCACGTGTTGCTGCTGTTGCTGACGCTGAAGCTGATTTTGTTGCTGCGACCACATTTTTCTGTTGCTACATTTTTAAAGTTGTAAATATATATTTATTTAGTTCTTAATGGAGCAGACTACCAAACAATGCCACGAAAAACTAAAACAACAACAAACTGTGCCAAGTTACTAAGGCAACGAAAAATGCCTATCAAAAGAGGTGGATATGAGTTGCAATAAAACAATATTATTGATTTCTCGCTTTCGTAATGCTTTATTTGTCTATAGACTTTGTTGTCTGCATGGTTAAGTGCAATAGCATTTTTGTGGCAGGCAGGTGGGTTGTTGAGGCTACACGTTGCTGCTTACAGCCAACTACTGCTTAGCTACCTTAGCTTTGCAACAACATTTACGAAGGGCAAACAAAATCCAAAAAATTTATTTGTAAATTTTTGGCACGAAACTACTGTCGGTGTTGCTGGTGGAGCGCGGTAGACTTCGTAACATTTTCTGATCTTAAGTTTCTTACCAAATTTCCAGCTTTATTTTATTTCGCTGCGAACTATTTTTCATGCTTACAATTTTGAATCACTCTTTCGTGTGTCCGTAGACCACACATGCGTTCGTTGAATGCATCGCCGCGGTACATGAGTAGCACTTATGTAATAATCTGCCAAATTGTTGCATAAACATTTCGCAATTCGTAGAAGCGCCGGTAGCATGTGGCAAGATGATGAGATTTGCTTCGAAACGCTTTGCGACTTCATTAAACTTAAATAAGTAAAACTCTGTCAAGTATCGGCAAACCAAAAAATAAAAATAAAAAAACCAAAGAATAAGTAGAAAAATAGTTCACTGCCTGGCACACGCCAATTTACAACAGCATTCGCGCGCCAAAGCGTCCAACCGGCAGTCAGCGCGGCAACTATCCAATATCATCGCCCCGAGCAGCCTGGACGCCGCAACGTCAACAACAAGCGGCACAGCGTGTCGATAGCTGCCACATTGATGGTGCGCAACACCAATTGCCAAGCTGGCACTCTTGCTTTCTGCGCTGCTGTGCGGCTAGGTTGCATAGCTACTTGAGGAGTTCGCGTTAATCAACAGCAGCGTCATCGCCATCACTATCGCAACAGCGCCAAACACCAAACACCAAACACCGACCACCAGCCAGCCTGCCTTAACATACACAGACGCTTGCAACAGTGCAATACCACCGCCTGCTATGCCAAATTGCGGTACTCATCAGGTTTTGCTGTAGGTCATGTTGCAATCATAACACGCTGACTGTGTACGTGCACCACACACACACACATACAAAATGTACTCGTGGCAGGTTTTCGTACCTTATGTGGCTCGGCGAATATTTTTGCGCCACACGTACAAAATATGAGCGAAAAAAGCTAAATTAATTGCGGATTTTCATAATCTGCTTTCCGTTGGGTATCGTTTGCCACTTCGACCGCCTGTCAGCCGTGGTAGGGTGTCTTTTGCGGGCGATCTGCGCATTATTTTGTAATGTTTTTCAATTTTTTTGTTTTTCTCGCAAATTTATTGATCTGATTTTTATTCTTTTCGGTATTGCCAATAACAGCAACAACATATTTTAGGCTACAGTCATTATTGCTGCCGATGCTTGGGAATACTTCGCTGAGGTTATTACGCTGCATTTAATTCTTGTGTCATTTTCAAACGTTCAAGCGTCTACGGTGCTTTTCCTGCAATATTTTTGTAGTAATGTATAATTTTGTTGACTTTATTAGACCTTAACCATTCTTTTGCGAATTTTATATTGAAATCGCTTGCATCAATTTGTCTCAGTGCGATATGTGGCCAAACAAGTTGCGGCATCTGCGAAGTGTTTTCAGGTGAATTTCAATAAACTGCAACTGCTGTCACTTTGGCAGCGAACTAACGTTGAAGTTGAAGCAATTTTTAAATTTCTGAAATTGTGTGTTTGTTACCGCGGGTTTCAATTATATTGGGTTTTTGTGTCATAAAGGGGTTAAATGGGCTTCCTCGGGTAAAAAGCAGCTTTTACTCAACTAGTTTTTCTCACATAAAAAATGGAATATTTTGCTAGAATTTTTTATTTAAATGCTGAAATTTTTGAAAACAATTCGCCATTGCGAAGCTATTTCCAGTGACCCTTTAAATAAACGATGGCCCGTGTTGGCAGAATAACTCCTTAGAAGATTATTTAAAGTGATGATTAGTTGAAACCTTAACTTAGAACGTGGGAAAAGAAGACCGAAAATTGGATTTACAAAAAAATGAAATTTTCGCGAAATTTTTTTCTAAATAGTTGTAATCGAAAAGCAAAAAATCCTTTGACCAGGTATTTAAGAATTGTATCTCAAAGAGCTCTGTAAAATTTCTCTCGATAGTTCTCGAGAAATCTTGATAACCGACTTCAAAAACACGGTTTCGAGAAACTGCGTTTGTAGACGGCGCACTTAGCCCAACTAGCCTCGAGCTGACAGGTCTCAAGGCTGTATCTCCGAAACTATTACTCCTATCAACTTGAAAATTTAGAGATTGTAGAGATGTAGATAATAATAAGACAATAAAAAATTCGATATTTTGAAACCCGCAAACCCATGTAACCCTTAAATTAGTTCGCACACATTCAAAAGTTGCTCATACCACCCGTTGTACCCAGTACACAACATATTAATTTTTTGAAGTTGAAATATTACATTGATTAATTGATATTTGGTGTAAACATACTTCTGTGAGTTTTTCTAAATAGTCATAATATTTATTTATGTGGGAGTGACGGACAGACGTAGGACCAGAAGTGGACGTAGCTTTGACGTGACAAGAACGTAACAGACAACAACCCTGTTGCTACAGGACAAGAACGTAACAGATAACAACCCTGCTTCTACAGAAAAGAGGCGAGACAACGAACGAACGAACGAGTAGAGACAGAGAACGATTATTAGCTTAACCGACTCTAACGAACGATCCGACAGTTTCAGTTTTGGCATCAACCAGAGCGGACGCTCCGGTTATATCATTCAAATAAATAAAGTAACGTTTTCCATTAAATATAACCGCCTATATTTGGGGGCTCGTGCCGGAATACATATTCAGTGCCGCGATACGTACTCGTGCCGGAATACATATTCAGTGCCGCGATACGTACTCGTGCCGGAATACGTACTCGTATATACAAATCTACGTGAGCAAAACAGCATTTGCGCCTGTTGCACTAACAACACGCACTTGTGACCTGCACACATATATCCATATTTGCCGCTAAGCAAATTGGAGTAACGGGCGAAAATAACATATGCGCTTGCCGCACTAACAGCACGCATTTGTGACCATCACATTCATATTGGGCGTGGATTACTAGCAGTAAATTGGAGTAACCGGTAGAAGGTAACACATACGCTTGTTGCAATAACAGCACGCATTTGTGACCAAAGTTCACGGAATATTTTAACGTTATTTTTTCACCGTTACATACATATGTATACATGAACATATTAAAATATATGTATTACATATGAACGGTAAGACCTAACGGAGTTGGTCACCACTGAAGCACCGTTATAAGCAGCAACCACCTCAGCGACGCCAACAAACGGTGAAAAAGAAAAGAACACAATTCTAGTTCAGCGACGACGCGACCATACGTACATACATACGTATGTGCACACAAGTTGTTACGAGCAGATCTAATTCGCATACTCCTGCGCCGACGGAGACATAAGCATTGCGAGCAGAACATTCGCCTGAGCAGAGGAGTCTACGAACATACAAGTTGTTCCGAGCAGAATTCATTCGTATACTTCTGCGCCTGCGGAGACGTACATATCATTGCGAGCAGAACATTCGCTTGAGCAGAGGAGTCTACGTTTACGCACAACTCAATACAAGCAGAGCCCAATTGCAAACTTCAGCGGCACTCCGCCGTTGCCATACCAGTGTATACCAATTATAGCAGTTGAAAAAAGAGCAGCGAGAAGGCGAAGTTGAAGACGAAATCAAGAAGAAGTTAAAGAAGCTGAAGACGAAATCAAGAAGAAGTTAAAGAAGCTGAAGACGAAATCAAGAAGAAGTTAAAGAAGCTGAAGACGAAATAAAGAAGAAGTTAAAGAAGCTGAAGACGAAATAAAGAAGAAGTTGAAGACGAAATAAACAAGAAGAAGGTGATCTAAATGAGCAAAAAGAAGACGAAAGTAAGGTAAAGAAGTTAAGTAATAAATTAAATAGAGGAAGTGAGAAGACAAATAAAATAAACAACGTGTAAGCAGAAGGAGAAGCAGAAATATATTAGAAATTTCCATACGGAAAATATAAGTGAGAAAAGAAACAGTGCATATAGAGTAAAGTAGCGATCGAAATTAGTGAGTGTATGTGCACGTATGCGACGTGTATTTTGAAAAGTGAAAGTTTTTGTGAGCACGTACATATAAACGTAGCGTGTAAGTTGAAGGTGTTATAACCTTATAGTAATACGCCAAGAAACATACGTACACATATACGCACAACAATTAGAAGCACAAGTAAAGAATTTCGATAATAAATTGTTAACAAAATATGTTTCATGTTTGAATTAATGTTCGAATTGATTGATTGTTTTGCTGTCATATAACGATTTCATAACAATTAGGGTGCGTTAAAATATCCTTGTATGTTTATTTACGCGAAATTTGTCAATAATCTAAATCTCACTTTAAGCATTAAACCTAAGTTGTTTATGAATTTGTGTACATATGTAGGTTGAAACTGATCGTCGATCTATCACTATAAAAATAACTTGTATTTTATAATCATCACGCTACAATACAATTTCATTATAATTATACCTTGATAACCTATAAGTTTAAATATTTAAATTCACATTTTATATAATTGATACGTATATATTATAAGTATTGTAAACATGAATACAGATGCTATAGACGCGGACGCTGTCTTAAAAATGACGGTAGTGACCTTGAAGGAAAAATTAAGAAACTTGGGGTTAGGAATAGTCGGACGTAAACATGAACTTAGGGAAAGACTGCTCCGACATTTAGGCCTGATCGACGACGGTGACGACGACGACGATGACGATGATGGTTCCCAGTCAAATCAATCCGCAATTGAATCTCCAGCTAGATCATCAGCTACACTTGTACGCACCGCACATTTTACCTTTAAAGATATTCAGGAAAGCCTTTCAACCTTTGATGGCAGTGACACGTCCGATGTACAGAAGTGGATTGAGCAGATCGAAGAGAATGCAGAAATTGTAAATTGGAACGAGGTTCACAAATTTATATATGCGAAACAATTACTACGTGGTGCCGCTAAACTTTTTGTAAGTAGTCAAACTGGGTTGCGTAACTGGAACTCCCTGACATCTGCTCTAATCAAGGAGTTTGGTAATAAGTTGTCGGCGGCTGACGTTCATAAAGTACTGGGTAAAAGATTCAAGAAGCCAGGGGAATCATACCGTGAATATTTATATGCGTTGATGGAGATAGGTAAATCTGTACGCTTGGATGAAGGAAGTTTATTAGAATATTTTGTAGACGGCATTCCCGGTTCTAAATTCAGCAAGGCTACACTGTATCAGGCGAAAACCATAAGCGAGCTTAAGGAACAAATAGTCACTTACGAAAAGATAACACGGGACTCGAGGGATAATCATAAGAAAGTTGAAATACATAATAGGGCCAAACAAGAAAACATTAATTCTTCGCTGCCAGCAAGAGTCGAAAAGAGGTGCTTTAAATGTGGCGAATTTTCGCATGTAGCGAAAGAGTGCAAGCATAAACAATTCAAGTGTTTTAAGTGCCAACAAATGGGACATAGGTCGTTCGAATGCAAGGCGCAGCAAGGCGCCAGTACAAAGCGTGAACAGGGTCACGTAAATTCAATCGGTGAAGTCTCTAAAGCTAATTTGAAACTTAAACAAATAAAAATTTGCAATGTCGACGCATGGGCTCTAATCGATACGGGCTGTAGTTTGTGTCTGATGAGATGTGACACATTTAGCAAGCTGGACAAATCCATAAAGTTAACTCCAGAACAACGGCAGTTGTTTGGTATCGGCGCAGCCAAAATATCAACGATGGGAAGTTTTGAGGCCATGGTATGGATCGATAACAGCCCTGTAAACTTGACATTCCACGTCGTAGAAACAGGTGACATTAGCTACGAGGTGATCCTTGGTAATTCAATTTTTAAACATTTCGACATGATGGTTCGCGACGATGGTGTTGAATTCAAGAGAAGAGTGATTACACAGAGTAGTGATAAATCGGATGAGGCAAAAAATGACGAATCAAAGGACGATGATCCGATGACAAACATTTTCTTAAATAAATGCTTTAACATTGATTTTAAGGAAACAGATTATGATCTAAGTCATCTTAATAACCAATTAGCAAGCACGGTAAGACAGATGATTGAACAGTATGAACCGAAGAAAGACGATAACCCACTAGTGAATATGAAAATCGTTCTCACCGACGAAGTGCCTGTTTACCAACCACCACGAAGGGTGTCATATGAAGAGCAAAAAGTGATAGAAAAACAAGTCGAACAGTGGTTAGACGAAGGCATAATACGCCCAAGCTGTTCAAGTTACGCATCACCTGTGGTGCTCGTGTCGAAGAAGAATGGTACAAAACGACTTTGCTGCGATTACCGTAAACTCAATTCGAAGATCATACGGGATAATTTTCCCATGACCCTAATTGATGACGCGCTAGAGAAGCTTAGAGAAGCGAACGTATACACAACTTTGGATCTGGCCAATGGCTTCTTCCACGTACCGGTGGATGCGAATTCGCGCAAATACACGGCATTTGTTACACACAGTGGCCAGTATGAATTTCAGTATGTGCCTTTTGGTATATGCAACTCACCAGCAGTATTTTGCCGTTACATTCATGCGATTTTGAAAGACTATATAAAAGATGGCACAGTAGTTGCTTATATGGACGACCTCGTGATCCCAGCAAAGACTGAAGAAGAAGCTTTGGGAAAATTAAGAAGAGTATTGGAAACAGCATCTGATAAAGGACTGAGGTTTAAATGGGAAAAATGTCAATTCCTCAAACAAAAGATAGAGTTCTTAGGGTACGTTATCGAGAACGGAACTATCAGACCTAGTAAAGACAAGACAAAAGCCATAGAAAACTTCCCCTTACCGCAAACAAAGAAGTCCTTGCAGAGATTCTTAGGCTTAATGTCTTACTTTCGACGTTTCATCAAAAATCATGCTTTAGTTGCGAGGCCATTGTCGGATATGCTGAAGAAAAACGGAGAGTTTAGAATGTGTGGCGAAGCGTTAGCATCGTTCCAGCAATTGAAAACAGCCCTTATTCAGGCACCAGTTCTAGCGCTGTTCAATCCGAAAGCGATGACGGAAATCCACACCGACGCCTCTATGTATGGATACGGAGCCATTCTTCTCCAAAAGAACTCCGAAGACCAACAACTCCATCCAATCCAATTTATGAGTCGCAAAACAACCCCTGCTGAACAGAAATATCACTCCTACGAGCTGGAAGTACTCGCCATAGTCGGAGCGCTTAAAAAGTGGCGCGTGTATGTATTGGGGTCAAGATTTAAATTAATCACTGACTGCAACGCTTTTACGATGACGTTGCAGAAAAAAGACGTACCGTTACGGGTAGCAAGATGGGCAATGTACCTCCAGGAGTATGACTACGTAATTGAACACCGGCGGGAAACACAGATGAGACACGTGGACGCTCTTAGTAGGGTTGAGTGTATGGTTATAGAAGATTCATTAAGACACCGACTTAGAGAGGCACAATTGAAAGATGCGTGGACGAAGGCAGTACGTAAGATTTTAGAAACGGAAAGCTACGAAGATTTTTATATCTATAACAATATCCTTTTCAAAGATTCAGCTCGACAGCTGATTGTGGTACCAGCGCAGATGGAGAGAGAGATAATTGAGATAGCACATCGTCAAGGACATTTCTCTGTTAACAAGACTAAAGATTGCATTGAGAAGGATTTTTACATACCTCGCATAGAGTCAAAGGTTGCGGAAGTTGTAAGCTGTTGCATAGCATGTATCGTAGTGAATTCCAAATCAGGCAAAAAAGACGGCTTTCTATCACCTATAGACAAGGAAGACAAACCTTTGGTGACCTTCCACTTAGACCATGTTGGTCCACTTGCGGCGACTCGGAAGCAGTATAATTATATCCTCGTAGTAGTGGACGCGTTCTCAAAGTTTGTGTGGCTCTATCCCACAAAGGATACCGGAGCGGATGCAGTAATTGACCGACTAACAAAGCAACAAGCAACGTTCGGTAATCCCAGAAGGATCATCACCGATAGAGGTTCGGCTTTTACATCTCACGCATTTGAAGATTATTGCAAGGATAACCAAATACAGCATCTGCTTATTACAACCGGAGTGCCGAGAGGAAATGGGCAGGTAGAAAGGATGCACAGAATTGTTATACCAATGCTGGCAAAACTATCGCGAGACAATCCCGATCATTGGTATAAACATATTGGGAAAGCTCAACAATACATAAACAACTCCACTCCGAGAAGCACAAAAATAGCGCCTTTTAAATTATTGACAGGATGTGACATGAGGATGTCAGAATCGGCACCACTAGCCGAAATCATCGAAAGCGAAGCAATTGAGTCGTTCGAATCCGATCGCAATGAAGCTCGACAATTGGCAAAACAGAACATTTCAGCGATTCAGGAGGAGAATCGGCGTAGCTATAATCGTAAACGCAAGGAGAACGTAAATTATGAAGTCAATGACGTAGTGGCTATAAAGCGCACTCAATTTGGTACAAATTTAAAATTGAAGCAGAAATACTTTGGGCCATATAAAATCATCCAAAAGTTACCCCATGGCCGTTACAGAGTGGAAAAGCTAGATGAGGTGGAAGGACCTAAATTGACTTCGACAGTGGCAGAGTATCTCAAACCATGGCGTCCAGAATTCGGGTCGAATCCTAAGTCAGGAGGGCCGAATGTGGGAGTGACGGACAGACGTAGGACCAGAAGTGGACGTAGCTTTGACGTGACAAGAACGTAACAGACAACAACCCTGTTGCTACAGGACAAGAACGTAACAGATAACAACCCTGCTTCTACAGAAAAGAGGCGAGACAACGAACGAACGAACGAGTAGAGACAGAGAACGATTATTAGCTTAACCGACTCTAACGAACGATCCGACAGTTTCAGTTTTGGCATCAACCAGAGCGGACGCTCCGGTTATATCATTCAAATAAATAAAGTAACGTTTTCCATTAAATATAACCGCCTATATTTATAGTCATCATTACATCACTGGAACTTGAAGAAACCATCAACCTAAGAAAATGTTAAAGAACACTACACAACATAGTACCTTTGCCGAAATTATCTAAAGGCAGATCATAGTTAGATAGTTAACAACTGCTTATATTTAGGCTTTTAATAACTTCACTATTTATATATACATACACATATCTAAAGCAAAGTTAGGAGCAAGTATAATTTATTATACTTATAACCTAAATATTGTCGTCATTGTCTGTTAATCTAGGGGCTCTTTTTTCAGTTTGCCAAGAATATCTTTATGTGTCCATATATGTACTAAACGGCATGTATATCTGTAGTATACATACATATATCGAGGGAATAGTATTAATTATTTTATTTTTTTATCGCCCAGCTCTTGCTAATTGATTTTGAAGAATACTGCTGGGGAACATTTACATATTTACATGTAAGTAACAAACTATTACACTGCTCGCTGCGATAATTGCAACTTCTGAAGTTATTAGTTTTACTTTTTATGGCATTACAAAAACATACTTGTATTACGAACTTATTTTTACGAATGCAAAAAAGAACACAAAATCGCAGTTATTTAACCTGTATTACCAGAAAATTTACAACAAAAGCAAAGATGGTTGCAAAGAATTTTAATTGCGAAATCCCCAACAAGTGTTGCCGCAGCATGCAATCGCTAACGAAAAATCAGGCAGCGATAAAATGCACCAACAAACAACATTCACAAAAAAGTCACTATCGGCAAAGGCATCGGGCGTTATTTAAGCGCACCCACCTCCGAGTTAGTGGGACGACCAGTTTCTATAGACAAAAAAAAATTAAATAAAATAAATATAAATATATATATGTAAGAAGTGTATGTTCTCGTGTGCATTGTGCTCATATTTTCATCGCAAATTTAACCATGCAAATAGGTGTTAAATATTTTTGCGTTCTTGTCTCATGTGGCATGCCATATGAAAAATTTTCCGAACACCTGATGGAAAATGCAAATTTATTTGACTTAAATGCTTAGCAGCCCCATGCTTGCTTTCGAAATTGAAATCGCAACTTTTTTCTACGCACAAACATTTTCCATTTGTTTTATTTTTCCGGCTGCCATTAATTCTGTGTGATCTTCAACGCGTACCTTGTCGCGTCTAATGGCGTTTGCGCGTTGTTGTTTATTGATAGGCGGAGTTTGGGTGTTAATTAGAGACACACACATGTCGTGTGCATGAAGATGGAAATTTAAGAAATATATAATAAAAAGATTGATATTTCTGTTATTTTCCGTTGCAGTTTAGCTAACAACCAAATCGTAGTTGTACACAGTTAACACTTGTGCCGTTCGGGGTGTTAATTAATGAACCGAGTTGGCTGATTTGTTACGCAAAGCAATTATTTTGCACTTAAAATGTTTTTATGGCGTTAATATATGTTTCGTAAATCGCTTACAAAGTCAATTATTGCCAATTGTGTTAGCAAAAATTTTATTTTATTTCAAAATTAATAATTGCCAATTAAAATAAGTTGTCAAGTTAACTTTGGAATTTATTTATTTCTATTTGGACATAACAAAAATCATTTATTTTATTTCGCAAGCAAATTTAATTTCATTTGGTAATTATAATTTTTTTGGCTGTCAAATTATAAACTCATAGCTATGTTTTTATTTTACATTTTCAGAGAAAAGAAGATAATTCGAAATTATTCATCTTTTTAATGCTCTAGCCATAGTTAATTGATAGCTTCTATACAAAGAGCATTAAACTTTTAATAATTTTTATTACAATAGCACTAATGCAATTTATTTCGCGTGTCCATTAGAAAGTCATCCATAGAAAAGACTTAAGAGATAAACCTGTGTGGCAAAGAACACAGAAAGTAAAAATACATAAGCAAAATTATGTACCTGTGACATTGTCTTATGGAAAAGACTATAAATAAGATAAATAAAAACAAAATATTAAAACAATTCGTTGCAAACATAAGATTAAAGTATATATATATGTGTTATATAAATATTGAGATAAATAAATATATATGCATACATCAATAAATTAAAAAAAAAAAAAAAACACATCCGCCACCTGTTTATTCGCCAAAAACTCATTTACTGGGACTTTAAAACCTATAAATAATTATCAGTCCCATAATGAAGTGATTCGTCTATTTGACGGAGCCACACTTAGGACGCCAGCATCATTAAGGTAAAACTGGTGTTGGTTGGCTTTCAATTGTGCGAATTGCACGCGCAGATGATGGAATACAGACACACACTTACAACACTTGTTTAATAAGTATGAACTTATATTTCATTGAATTTGTTATTTATCTTGCCTCTACCTTTGTTCGATTCTTTAAAATTGTATTTCTATGTTTTCTGCTGCTCTTTGTAACTCTTGAACACAAGTATGTTATATGCAATATTTTTTCAAATTCTGTTGGCAGCTAAATTACTACTTGCCAAAATGAGTGCTGATTGTAAATTAACACTTCCAATCATAAATGCGAACACTTATTAAAGTATTGTGTTTTTTTTTAGGCATTATTCCAATTTAACTTTTTGAAATTAAAAATACACTTTTCTAATGACAGAACATTGGGTAAACTCCACGCTCTCTTCATTTTAACATTTTTTCGATTAAATTATTAAGTATTTTGTTAAGTGGTTTTTTTTTATTTATGTATTTATAGTGGAAACACTAAGCAGTGGTAATGTTCTTTTGATAAGGTAGTTGCCGGTCAGCAACGGGTGGCGGTGGCGCAACTGGCGATTGTGAGCATACTATACAAAAAATCCAACCACTCAATTCGCCATCATCAGCCTCGGCATCCTCTGATTTTTGGCGTTGTTATTAGTTCAGCTTCTGTAGTCTTCGAGCTCATCGGATGTTACGACCAGCGGTAGTATAGTCAATTGCGTCCTTTCAAAAAGAGTCCGAGCTGGAAGTGTTCCATGAACAAGTATATAATATAATCAAAACTATTATTATAAGCCCCACTAACTCCACTTTGTTTGTTTTTTTGGCTGAAACAAGTATTTGTGAAAATTATTTTTATTTTCAGATTCTGCATTCCTGGCTTCGGCTATGCGGTTCATCGACAGGTGCTGCTAATGTAAAGATCAAATGAAATCGTTTGGAAAGCTTAAGAAAAAATTCCCAGAATTTTTTGAGATTACCATAAATAGTAAACACGAATGTTTTTACATATTTGATGGCACGGGATCGAACTGTGCTTCTTCCACCAATAGGGGATGCCCAAATTTTCTGTCTTTGTGCTGCCTTTTAGCGTTGAGGGGAATTGGACAGTAGCGTTGGTCTATGGTCTTTTTTTTCTATTAACTAGATGAGGGTAAGTACAGTTTTAGATGTTTCACTGTTAAGGCTTAGCCTTTTCATTTACTACAAATTGACAATCTTACATTTAAATATTTAATAAAAATCTTTAATATTACTTTAAAAATAAATTGTGTTGTTATCTGATTTATTGTGGATGGAACTGGGTTTTGGAGAAATAAATGGGTAAAGGTGAGTTAAAGCCATATAAGGAAAAACTTAAACTAGCAAATCCGAAATTAACACTTTGGGAGTATGAGATTTATTCATATTCGGCACTATTTTTAAGAAAAGCTCAAGTGCACTCTAGAATATATTTCCATGCAATTTTATCTATATAAATCAAAAATCCACTGAAGTATTCCGCCCAGGTAACGTCTCATAGAATCACGAATATATAGCACATGGGAGCTGGGGTAAGTAGTGGACCGATTTTAAACATTTTTGGCAGTAAGTTATAGCATATCCAGTGCTATTCAATCTGTTAGTTTTCGTAAGATATCTCATATTATATATTGATCGATATATACGGTATAAAGTTAACTGGAAGTTTGAGACTCATATATTTCCTAATGGAAGTAAAAGGTAGTATTCACCCGGGTTTATCTTTTGAAGACACAAGGATACATTTACGTAAAGAAATAATTCTCTCCGAATTTTAATAATAAATATTACAGAATGAATTACATTTTCTGTAGAAAGTCAACCACAAGTAGTGAGGTGTCATATATTTATCTCCCAGAATACCATTAAAATTCAAGGCATTTATAATATAAAAATAGGAAATCAAAAAATTTTAATACGTAATGAAAAGGAATGAATCAAATCAAATGACTGTTGCTGCTGCTTCTTCTTCCGTACTCCCACGCATTGGCGATTGGTCTCAATTACGCCATACCTTATAGTTACCTCACTGTACGGTTTTATAAACAACAACCAGTTATGTCATCGACCAGCCCCCAGTAACACCACTGACAAGAATCTTCGTTTCACTTAGGCGCTGTTATTGGACCGAACTGAGCGCTTTGCATTCAACAATAAGAACAATATACACACAAATGTAGTTTTTGAGGCATGCTAGTTTGAGCATCCGCATGAGCGTGATGAAGTTGTCCAACATGTTAATTAAATCGGTGCTTGTTAACTATCCCGTCGCGAGAGCCATGACAGTGAAAAATCAGTTCCGAGGCAGTAAAAATTAAAAAGAAGTACCTGCACAGCCAGATGCGTACATACATGCAAAGTATAATCATTCAACTACCAACTTGTTGGCTGTTTGGACTTTCTCAAAGTAAAATGACGCTGACAAGGTTTCAAGCTGATCAGCAGTCGAAACAAGCACGTCAGGGTATGTCTCTAATCTGCGCGACGGTTTGAGTTTCTAAAAGTGAAGAGCAAATGAACAGAAGAAGAAGAATAGTAAAAATACACAAATGGTATGTATGTATATAGACTGAAGAAGTCGCCGTCACTGTTATCGCTTTAGCTTCCACAAGTTTCAAGTGGCACGTTCATGCGGGAACTATCAGTGCTAGTTAGCATCTTTTACCCCTTCTTTTTGCGAAGTCGCATTAGGGGTATTCAGACCAGCTTTGTTAATTCGTTAGTTGCTACTCGGTAGTTTTTTACGTGGGTCTTGTTTTTGTAAAATTAACAGATTATCGTTTTACCGAGTAACGAAGTACCAGACTGGCAAGCATGATAGTTTTTTCGTTACTTGGTAACATCACTCAGCTGTTTTGTTTGCGTTGTTGCCTCAAAAGTTAACTTAATTCATTGCAAAAAAATACATTTGCTGTCTACCACAAGTTAGTTTCTGACAAATTTTTCAAAAGTAAGTATTTAATATAATTGAATAAGCTGTTTTGAAACAAAATTTACACCCACTACTGACGTACAGCAAAAAGTATGTTCACAGTTAAGTGTTTTAACGAAGTAATAGCTAACGACCTACCAGAATAACAAGTTCGGTCTGAATACCCCTATTAATTAGTTAGCCAAATGAGAGTGAGAAGGGCAAAACATAACTAAAATTTATAAAATGAAAAACAAGAAGGAGGAAAGGTTCAGTTTGTGAGCGCCAAGAAACACAAAACAAACTATTTGAAGACTAAAAAAGTTTAACAAATACCTTTCAAACCATGGGTGGTGCAGCACAGCGCCACCAAAGTGCTGCAAATTTGTGGAAATAATCAATACAAGTCGGCGGTGGTGCCGCATGCACTTGCTTCGGCGCTTCGCTTTCGTAGCATTAGCCATTCTTATAAATGTATGCACCGGTACGTGGAAGAATGTGTGTGCGTTGTTGTATTTTGTTTGTGGTTTGGACCATCAACTAGGATAGCATGTATACTTTTATCTGCAACTTGTAATCAAATGCAATTAAACGCCGTTAATTGGCTGTATATACATATACCTGTGTGTATCATTTCGACATTCACTGTATTCCAAGTCTCAATTGTTCACTGACTATTGTTCTTTTTCTTTTCACAACTTTTTAATTCCTATTGCCCTATCCTATCGTGCTGATTGCCGATTGAGAATCTTTAATAACCATCCAATTGGCACTTGACTGTTTGATTTTCCTGATAGCCACGCTATAAGGACCAGTTACTATTTATGTTACAAATTGTACCGCGGAATGCTTGAACTGTACCTGGTTTGTTTTTGGGTTAGGCGCCTTAGATGCCGATGTGATCATATATATACATATCTACTGCTTTCCTATAGATAGAATATCATATAAGAAGCAGATCTTCAGCGTTCAAGTACTATATTTCCAGAAAGCTTCCAAAACAATGTATTTGAAATTTGTCCTCTCTGTTCGAAAACACAAGTCCCACGTCTTCATTACTAAAATAGAAAGGTTTCAACGAATTTAAAAACGATCATAATACTTTTGATCAAAGTCCCTTACACTGTGCCAGTTTCAAGAAGACTAACTTTAGGTAATTTAGAATTGCTGAAACGTGTTTAAATGTTGTGTTTTGCACACTTTGTGAAAAATACAATTTTCTCACGCTTCACATACGTACATAGGTCAATACTCGCATACGTGCTTGAATACGTATTATGAAGCGAAAAGTCATAGCTTGCCGGTAGACTTGTATACCTAAGGAACTATGTTTATTTACACTAATAAATTTCAATTAATTTACGTGCTTACTAAAAATTGTTAAAAAAAAATATCATATAGTTTTCGGTTTATTGCACTTAGAATGTTGTTGTTTTCTGTTAAATTTTGTCAACAAAATTTCGCTATAAATATGATGAAAAAAATTGAGTTAGCTGAGTTAGCTAATTCTTGTTGGAGTTATCAATAGCGAAATATGTTCCGGATCAGCACTATAACTTTCGCGTTATTTTTTCTAACAAGTGAGTTGATAAAATAATAATAAACATTTCTTAGGCGTTCTAATTAATTACTTTCCTCGTAAAATTCTGCATCCCTTTAGTGCTTTTCGTTGGTGGCGACTGTAGACCACAACTACCCCTTCCAGTGGGTCTACCGCTTGGCGTTGCTACTGGAACTTTGACAGGTGCCGCTGGGGGTTTGCCTGTTGTCGGCGGCGTGGCGCAAGGCGTTCTTACACCTTTAGGCCAAATTCCGCACAGTTTGCCGGGAGTTGGAGGTGTCTTGGGTGGTTAATCATTTTATTTCGAAAGGATTAAAAATTTATTTCAATTAGTGTTAAATTAAATTAACTAAAAATTCGCGTAATTAATAAATATTATTGTTAAAATTAAATGAATGGGGTTTTGGTAAAAACATGTAATTTTTAATAGAGCACGGTTTTGGTGACGGTTGTAGAGGTGGTTCAAAAGTGCATTTGTGAATTGGTGTGTGTATTTCGTGCAAAAAGATATACACTTGGCTGGGCTTGCACTTTCCAATCGGGAATATATGTATGAGACCAGGATACTCGAGTTTTGAAAGTTTTGTTTAGATTGGGAACTGCAATTGCATTCTCTATTTTATCCCAAATCGTTATTATCTGTCAACATTCACCTAGTGAAATAATTTATTTTATAAAACGACGTGACCGAAACGGATGAGTACTGAATTGAACCAATTTTTAATGAAAGTAATCTTTGCTGACTGAAATAGGTAATATGTCTGATCACCAGACATGTTCTTTATGTGATCATCTTCTTTCAAACAACTTCAGCAACTGATAAAGAAAGAGGGGAGCTTTCCAGGTTTACTTATATTTACCTCGAGCCAGAGGACTTGTCGATTGCGGAAGTGCTAAGTTTAGAGCCTTAAAATAATTTGGATGGCCCTACAAAGAAGTTTATTGATATGTCTGTTACTTTGCGAACATCAAAGAATGTGTTTATTGTTTTATTAATAAAGTAAAGATTTTGCGTATCTTTTTACAACGTATTAGGCTGACTGACCGTGTCATAAATCAATGAAAACGCTGATTAAATTGCACGAGTTATGCTTTGACCTCCTTTCACATTCAACGTATTATTCGAATCTGATCCTCACACACTTTTTCTCCGTCCTCAAGACTCAAATTTAGGAAATGAAAGAAGAAGAATGCACATATGTATATGGAGTAGAAAGGAAGAGCTTGTAGCTGTACGAACTAAGTGACTAAAATCATAGTGGTGTCGTAAAAAGCTTTTAACTTGTTCAAATCGAATCATTCAAACTCGAATCATCAGATGCGACAGTAAAAGGTGAAAGTGTGGTTCAGGATTAAGTAAAAAAAAAAACAATTTCTTCATTGTTGTGAGTAGCTGGATTTATTAGGCTTTTGTGCCTTTGACTCCAAATTCACACCATAAATTTCGAAGTAAAAATTCACATAGACATATATTAATTGCAACATCTCGTAAATTTTTGTTGCGCAACAAATGGATGGAAGAAAATTTCTCAGCAATCAAAAGCAATTGATTCGCAAATAAATGCATTCACTCGAATCGAAACCAAATTCAAATGAAATCAAAAGCCACTTCATACCACTTCTACAAACTCAACACACACACACAGTATATGTGAAAATGTGCAAGTGATACCTGAAACATGACAACAACTTCATTCTGAGTGCCCTGATTTCTCTGCAATGCTCGCGGAAAAATGGCGTGAATGCGACAAGATTTGCTGACACAAATGAATTGCCGCGTGCGCCAATAAAAAATAATAGCGCCGCGAGCACAGCGACAACACCGCACTCAACCTGCAGAAATACCAAAATTGCGGTAGCGAAATAGTCGCACAGTGCGACAGGCAGACACGCAGTCACATTCCGCGGCATCAGGAAATATTACACCAGCAGACTTATTTCTCGCTGAGCAAAGTTCGGTGGCACCGCTGCCACATCGGCAAAGAAGTACTAGTTTTGATCAACTCACAGCTCTGTCTTTAATCGCCATAAATAGTTAAACGTTTGTGTAATTTGTGAATGGCTGCACGCTCACGAATTCGTGTGTGTGTGTGTCTGAATGAGTTTCTTGTAATTTCTTGAACGAGCTGTTGTTGTTTTTATCGGCGCACTTGCTAGAGTGTTGTTTATCTAATCAACCTCGGCAACAGCGGGCACCACTGCGGCAAGTTGCGACGTTGCGACTTTGTCAGCCGCTGGCAATCGGCAGTTGACGCAAAACATATTTCCATACGAGGACGGTTCAAGAGAATATTAACTTAGCCGCAACGCTCGATGGCGCCAGTATACACAATTTCGCTGACGGCTACTCACAAAATTTTTGTCGAATCGGACTAATTATAATATATGTTTGATCGCGCGTTTTAGAGAAGGCAAAAAGATATAAGACAGAAGCCCAGGATATCGTATTTATTACATAATTACCGGTTTAAAATGCCAGAGATTTCTGAGTCTTGGCCTCAAAAGTTCACGTGAACATGACGTAAAAGGCAAAGGAAAGCTGTCGGCGCGTTAGGTACTTTGTTTGCTTGCTTCCCAGGAGTGTTTGAGACCGTTTAAGCTTGATCCAAACTGAGTGACCATCGACGAAACATTGAATCAGAAGTATACACCAGAATCCAAGGAACAGTAAACTTCATCCGGTGAATTTTCTTCGAAGAATGGGAAGAGTATCTTATCAGTTGGAAAGGTATTGTTACAACATTTTCTGAGATTAGCAAGCTGCACTCTACATCGGTTATGCAGAAAAGAACAAAATTCAGAAACAGCGGCCCCATTTTGAGTATAGCTCACACACCTTAGAGCCATTTTGGTCAAACTGAACTACGAACTCCTGCCATATCCATTGTATACCCCAGATTTATCCCGATACATTTTCTTTATGTTTCCAAAGAGAAAAAAGGCAAGCGCCTGAGTCAAATAAGTTGGTTATCATGGAGGTCAACTTTGCAGTTCATCAGAAAACATATTGAAGCATCGCTCGGTTACCTATACTGCGCTAAGAGTAGATAGTGTTCAGAGATAAATTGAAAATTTTCCAAAGAAGTACATTTCTTTTTGCAGGTGAAGCACTTATCTGACCACCCTCATATACATACTCTCGCTTAACCGAGTTTTTATTTAGAGACAGTCAATAGCTGTGAATTTTTACCTAATTTGAGTTAATTTATTTGTTGAATTTTGGAATTTTTTCTTCAGGTGCAAGTTAGCTTAATTGGAAAATTTCGTAAAAACAACAAGTCGTCAGCAGTTCGGCATCTAAAGGTGTTCAGCAACAGTGGAGGAGTGTTTATAATGTAAATAGTTGAAAACAAACCACAAAAACTCGGAAACTGTCGTAATAAAAATTAAAAGGTGGCAACATGTGCGACTGCAAAAAAACGTTGCGCACGGCGACTATTTTTGTTTTTTTTTCTATTTTTGCGTAATTTTTATGCGAATATGCAAATGCCTAGGCAGTTGACAGGTGATATTTACAAAAATGAGCATATGGACTTCAGAGACAATGTGCATGGCTAAGAAGTCGATTACAGGTTTATCGCCAATTTGCAGAAAATTCGGTGAAAATAAAGAAAAATGTTAACAATTTAACGACAAATGTTGTTACCAAAAATTCAAGACAAATTTAATTTAGGTTTGGCAAAGTCGATTTCGATTCTTGTACATTGATAAAGTATTGAGTGCGCAAAAATTGAGCTTACAATTGAGTTTAATGTTAAAGAATTTTGTATCTATTGTATTTAAATTCAACAGCTGATTGAATAAAGAAGAAAATACTAACTAATAAGGCATGCTATGTAGTATCAATAACCGCAAATAGGAGCACTGTAAAACTCAATCTCTCCATGTTAGTCAAAGTGGACTAGTTTGGTTTTGATCAAGAAGGCAATGCAGGTCGAAGGGAGTCGATATTTTGTTCCTGCAACCGGAATGGTTACGGCTACAGTCTGCTAAGATTTATGAGATATATGTATGCAACTACCTACGATTTAGTCGAAATATTGGGGCAATTCGACGCTGAACGGCGGAAAAAATAGTCCTATTTGTCGTTCAACTACGTGCAATAAAGAACTTCGCGGTTCAAAAATATAAACTTTTATAATAGCTTCATTCACATTTACTATATTTGAAAATAATAATATCTCTATAGCGAAAACTAAAGTTGAGGGTTGTTATATATGTCATTTGAAATCATCATAAAACTCAAAAATATTTTCTTATTATTTATAAACGTGACGTGGTTATTAAATATGTGATATAATAGTACGTATGCACAAATGTTTACTTACATAATTTCAACGGAACTCTGAGCAAGTAATTAATCCCTTTTTATTTCAAACAACATTTTCAGTTATGTGTGAATGAAGTAAATCCATCTGATGCGATTATAAGCGACACTCAAACATCAAATACAAATAAAAAGGCAAACACATCACAACACACTCAAACATAAAAGTACATAGATACTGTTTTCCCGTTTCATTGGAGTTTCTTGCGTAAGGGGGACTTTTTGCAAGACACGCTGACGATATTATGATGGCAGCGGAGACAAAGTGACGCCAGTCAGTGCAGAGTTGCTACAGCGTTGACGTTGTTGGGGCTCAAATCAGCGCCATCCGAATGACCAACAAAATCGGATTGAATTGCGGATGAAATTTACTGTGACTTGTTTTTGTTCTTTCCTCATAATGTTTTGCGCAATGCAGCGTAAGGCAACGTGCACGTAAGCACATTTTAATAAATTAATCTCATGAAATCGCGTTTGGTGCATAGGTTGCAGGCGATGGTTTGTTGAAAACTAAATCACCGGTTATAAAATGTTGAAGCTACATATAAGCTATTGTGAATTGTTACTGAGTCGGAGACTAGATAATTATTACATAAATTATTATGAGCCTATGTGAAAAAATTTTATTATAATAGTTGCATTTGTTAACTCGCAGAATTAAATATGGCTTGCATTGAATTTAGTGCCATTTTCAAAAGTTTGTTTATGTGCTGATATTTGTTTATCAGTTGTGTTTATTTATGAAGTACATATGTTTATTGATTATTAATTTCTGCCTGATTCCTTGATATTAGTTTTATCTGTATTTTTACAGCGAGGTCTGACATCATCCTATATTATCAAGAAGAAAAAAAAAATATCTCGAGAAAAGGGCACACGAGTACAATATCGAAAAACGCTATAAGTACCAAAATGTGAATAGTTGAAATTGAAGAAAATTATTTTGGAAATTCCACTGTTTCTGATTAAATTTACATCACCTTATAATAGCTTTATCTGAGGCTTTTCGTAGATTTAACCATTCTTGCAGTATTTTTAGTATATATGTACATACATATATAAAAACATTCACAGTTGGCCACATCGAAATCTTACCGTTTAATTGTGTAAAAGTCATAGACTGGTCTTACTCTTTATGAAATAAAATTTTCAATAATCAAAGGTGTTAGAGCTGGCCTCGGTAAGATAAAACCATCTGTGCTGAAAAGTCAAAAGAAATCCATACAAAGTCTACATAGGGCGCTACTTGAACTGTGAACACTAATTGACTTACGGTTGTAGAACTAAGAAAAAAAAGTATTCCAAACTCATTTAGTTATCAGTGAAACTAATGGTTCTGAAATTGTATTGTGCTTATAAAATAGCTTTCTTTTTTCAAAAATAACTGTATCGGCATTCCGTGCATATTTATCTTTTCGCGCACTTATTTTCAACTATAGACCTACCACAGGGAATGTTTTACCAAAACTTCAGAGTTAAGACTCTCGCACTTAAATTTTCCTACACTCCTCACAACTACAGGCATATCCATGAGCTCGCACTTATGTTACAAGTATTCACCCTCGCACGAAGTTACTATGCTATCATTTGCTCCTTCTTTCTCACAAAACGCCTATTGTCTGCAGCAACATCTTAGATCACAGAATTTGTAATGCTTTCTATAATTTATGTTGAGTGAAAAAAATATGAATGATTGTAAAACATGCAACGCGCGTTGCTCAACTTGTGCGACGTCGCAGTGATATGAAGCTGTCAACAAGGAATTTTGGCACTTAAGTGCATTAGGGTGGTTCAATTACTTGACAGAATTAGGGAGATATAAATAGCGCAGTTTTTTTCTGTAATTAAGATTTAAAAGTTCTACTGAAAATATTTTTAAGAACTCATTTAAATTTTTATTAAAATGGTCTCTTCATTTTTACACTCAACCGCCATTAAAAGGTCAAAAAAGCTGCGATTTGAGTTTGAAAGTCGAAATAAAATCCTTAAGACATCATCAAATATCAACCACTAAAATCGATATGTGGAGAATTTGGAAAAAGATGGTAAATGGAAATCAATATACTCGAGTTAAAGTATTTTTTTTTTGGTAAGCGTTTCTTACGTGTTCTAATTGAGATGTTTAACAAAAACCTTAAAACCTTATTTTCCTCTTTTTTCTGTGTTTTCGTCTATCTTATTCCTCTTTTTTTACCACTTAAAATTTAAAGTTATTTACCCAACAATTCCCAATAAATTCACAACTCCCACCAGTATTCGAAGTCACACTTGTGGGTGCACTTAAAATCTAATTGCTCACAATGTAATCAGCTTGCAACAAATGGGAGCAATAAGATCCACCAACGCCAATACACACACATTTACGTAAACATCCATCAATATCAGCAATGGCGAAAAGGTTAACTGCAACACTATAAGACTACAAATCACACTCGTTCGAAAATGACTTTGTCACATAAATTTATTGACAGCAAAGCACTTTACAGCTACGAAGTTTGACCACGCCAACAACAAACCACGTGTACAAAGTATATATAATTTATACATGTGTATGTGTGGCGTCTTAAAAATACACAGTAGCTAATATGGCGATCGGGCAGCAAATTATCTGCAGCTATCAGCTGTGGCAAATAGCTGAAGTGAGCCACAGTGCCACCACAACAACGTAAATATCCTCTTATGGCATTCGCCTCCGCGATCGGGGCGGGTGGTTTTGTAGGCAGTTGTGGGTGTGTATACATAAAGCATAATTATTGTTGTTGTAAGTGTATAGCTAATGCAATGCTATGGCAATTCCATTAACAATTTGACAGATAACTTGTTTCGGCGAATTTGACATGCCCACCGAAAGCGGGATCTAACGACAGTTCAATTGATGTTTATTACACCGAAATTATTGACTTTCAAAGAACTCAAGTAACTGTTTTTGCTTTAGCGTAGACATAGTTGGAAAAATGTAAAAGTGAAATTTGAATTTTTCTCACTAAATACGCTAAATTTGGTTCCTAACACCACATTCTTTTAACTTCAGTAAAGACTTTCACAAAAGCTGATTAAGTTCGATCATGACAATAGCCGTTCCGTAATTCTTTATTTAATTTCGAAACATAAAAAGACTTCTTTGGGCTCTAAAGTGCTCAAGGATATACCATTTTCAAAGAAAAAGTGACCAATATTTCGAATACTTCATTACTCCTATCAAACTGTCAGCATAACTAGTATTCTGTGAACAATAAATAAAAATTATAAAATAACACTTATTTTGTAAGGGAAAAGTAAAAATTAGAATAAGTATAACAATTATTTTGTCAGGAAAATTGGAAACAAATTATTTAACTTTATTATTTGCTCATTTCTTCATAACTGTTACCATCGCTGCTTTAAGCTAAAAGTTTTATGCAAAACGCTTAAAGCTTATGCATATAGATATGTACAGGTTCACATATACATATGTATGTTAAAATATTGAAAAAAAATTTATTAGAAATTTCAAGACTATAGTTTTAGGCATAGCGTGTATTATTTTATCTACTAATGTTCTAAGTGTTCCACACTCATCAATAATGTCGTTTTCTGTAAAATTTATGGTTAAACATTGGTAAATATGCGTTTTCGGCAACTAATATGAAGCAGCAAATCATTAATCATAGCTTTAAATTATAGCCAATGTTTAAAAATTATTTCTCAATATGTATGAAAACACGTTGCATACATGCCTTTGTATGAACAACGGTATACACTACGAGTCAGCTTGCATGCAGATATGAGAACAGATAGGCGGGGGTCGCAATTTCACATATTCCACGTTGCAGAGCTGCGAGAAAGAGCTCGTGTCAAACGATTTATGTTCACCCATGCCACCGCCGTTAACACACATTTACACAAGCACAGGTAGGTGCATGCAGGCACAAGCTTATGAATATAAATATACATATATACATATATATATGCTTTTGCATGCATGTGGCAAGTCTATGAGTTTATAGCAACGGTTTATGGCTGGTTGCAGTAAGCGCCAAATATTCGCAATGCTGCCATCACTTATCACACGCACTCACGCGAACACAAACTAATACACACACATGCACAGAGATACTCTACAATGCAGCGAAGGTTGAAAAACTTAACATTAGCATGCATACAACATGCAACATTTGCAACATGCGACGACGTTGTTGGTCGTGTGTGGATTAGTTGAACTTAGGGTTTTTTTGTCCTCTTTCATTCCGTTCTTTCTTTTTGTCCACTTTGTTTGCTTTTGTACCTGAGCCTGGCTTTTTTACTTATTTTTGTTGCTTTACATGCATTAGAAGTGTGAAAAATATGCAAAACTACGTCAGTTGCATATGAATGAATGCCGCAAGCAGTTGCATATGTTGCACGTACGATTTATTTATACGAATGCACGTAGTACTCGCTTCGGCTCATGTGGATTATCAATTTTGCAATATATTATTGTTGTTGTTATTGCACTGACGTTAGACGGCTGCTGTGATGGCTCCTACGGTAAATTATTGGTCAAAATGTAACGGTACCAAAGAACCAGGACACAAATATTCACAACTCATGCCAGCAATATGTAACTGCTGTTTAAGCCACAATGATCACACCTGCGCGTATGTGTTATTACATCTCTTATTGCATGTAAGTTTCAGGGATAATGGTTGGTATACGTGTATAAGTGTTGAAAATATTACACAAGTGCCAAAGAACATAAATAATATGAATGGTACCTGTTAAGTTATCTAACTTGGCAAATGTTTGGCTTTTCTTGTATATATTCAAATGGAGTATCTAAAAGTGAACTATACTTTCAATACCGATCATTTCTAGATATTTCATTTGAATACAGATAAGAACAAGAAGGTCTTGAAATATATATAAACGCCATATATATTCTTCTTATTTTAGTTTTAAAAAGTTCAAGGTACATTGCAGACTGAATGAAAATAATTTTCATCGAAATAAAAAGGCTTAGATAAAATCTGTTTCCTTGGAGGTATCCCACTTAACTCTGGTCTCAATTATACCAGTTATTATAGGATCGAAAAACCTTTTTGGTAAACCATCTGGCTATAGTAGTGATAGTCTAGTTCCTCTGTGACTTCAACCCTTGCTTCCCTTTCGAGGCTGTTGCTAGGAGGTCTTGTTACCGCAATTCGGCTGGGAGGGGATCCTTCGCGATGTTCTCGCTGCGGCTTATTTCTTACTTGCTGAGCAAGCTCACCTTCTCTCGAATATTTCTAGAATGAGATCTTTCTTAGAAAAATATTTTTTCCTTTGAAAGTATTAATTTATTTTTATTAACTGTAAGTCGGGTTAAATACCGCATCAATTATTATGGACGCGATTATTTCTTTTCACTCACCTTCATAAAATATTAAAATATATGACAGTCTCAAAAAGATAAACTCTGATCTGATTCACAGATTTCATGTTAATGAAGTATTCTACTCCCGGAACATCTCACGATGACAAAAACATGTAATTAAGGTTGAGGACAGTTTACACAAACGTACTATCAAAAACATATTAGGTTGTCAAAAAAGTCTTGCGGCATTTTCGCTAGTTGGCGCTGAAAGAGCGTAGTTCTAGTTTTATTCGTCGCATCGGGTCATGCTATACCTTTTTGGAAAGCCCATTTCACGCCCTAACACGTGTTTGATTGATTGCCATTTCTTTTAAGTCGTTCGTGAGTTATAGCGTCGCAAACATTGAGCAAAATAAAGAGAAAATACGGCATATTTTAAAGTACTAGTACGATAAAGGCAAAAATGCATCTCAAGCCGCCAATAATATTTGTGCAGTTTGTGGACCCGATACAGTTTCCATTTTCACCGCACAACGATAGTTTCAACGTTTTCGTTCTGGTATAGAGGTGGTCGAAGATGCGCCACGCTCCGGAAGGCCTGTCGTCGAAAATTGCGATAAAATCGCTGAATTGGTCGAAAGAGACCGGCATAGTAGTCATCAAACCGTTATAAACCATTTGAAGAATCTTGGAGTCACTAAGAAGCTTGATGTATGGGTGCCACACGAATTGAATCAATACAAATACCGCAAGACTTTTTTGACACTCACATAAGGTAGCATATTGTAGCCGTATAGGAGCTGCCATACACACATATCTCTATGTACACATACACATACACAGATCAACAAATGTCTGTAAATAAAACTTAGCCGTGGAAGCCAGTTTGCACGCGTAGCGACAGAGAGTATCGAGTTTATCGACGCCGCCATATCAAAGCAAGTGGAAGCACGTTTATGGAAAAAGTTGTGCAAGAAATTATAAAAAGTGAAAAACCACACACGGTCATCCATACATATTGACTTGATTTTATTATGCGTTACGCATTCTACGTACATGAAGTTTAGCAGGCCGTCGGCTGTCCATTGTGCTCCGCACATTGTCCAAATCTCAATGTGGTGTGTGCCTTTCAGGCCTTTGAATTGTGAGCAGGAAGATTCGATATTTGGAAGATAACTAATAAAAATGAGAAAGAAAGGTTACAAATCACTGCTTTGATGAACAAGCAATACAAAATGCAAATGCATAAGCCAGCTTTGTGTGCCTGGTGTTTAAATATCGATATGAGCTATCGAGTTTGTCGCTTAAGTTCTTTGTTTATTCGCTGTTGACAGTATCAAGCAGTCAGCCTTTGTTAGGCGGTACTACAGATACACTTTTAAAATCTTTGTGTCGTAAATCAAACCAATAAATAATAATATTTGAGACCGTCAGTGATTTGTTTGTTATTCTAATGCGGGGATCCAACAGGTTTTTGTAGGGGTACCCCCAAAAAAACTTAAGTCAATACCACCAGAAGCAGTATAACCAAGCTATACTTACTACATCATAGTATAAATAGCAACAAAGGTCTATAACTTCAGTACATATTTGGTACTACGCACACATTCGTAACGGAGTATATTTGCAACACCCAGAAGGAAGCATCGGAGACCCTACAAAGTATATATATATATGATCAGTATGTTGAGCTGAGTCGATTTAGCCATGTCCGTCTGTCTGTCCGTCTCACTGTATATATACAAACTAGTTCCTCAATTTTTAAGATATCGTTTTTAAATTTTGCAAACGTCATTTTCTCTTTCAAGCAGCTTGCTCATTTGTCGGAACTTCCGACAACGAACCACTATAACATATAGCTGCCATACAAACTGAACGATTGGAAAAACGTTCTTGTATGGAAAACTTTTGCATTTGACAAAATGTATTCACGAAATTTCGTACAGATTATTTTCCAAGACAATAATGCAATTTCCGAAAAAATAGTTCAGATCGGATTACTATAGCATATAGCGTCCATACACTGAACACATAGTTACTAAAAAAAATGCACCTGTGAAGGGTATATTAGCTTCGGTGTAGCCGAAGTTAACGTTTTTTGTTGTTATTATTATATTATTTTCTGTATTTAGAAGATGGGGCCATGTGTAGTAGTTCACGGAAGTGAGAAAAGTTTTTTGATTGCCGTTCACTTGGGAGTGACCAGAAACGATTCTTTTATATATGGCTCAAGTAGTTCACGATTTCCAGGCTTAGACCAATTATTCTCCGGGTAGGCAAAAAATATCCGTTCGAAGGCTAAAGTGAGAAAACGAAGCATCTCTTCTTAGGGTTGTGTGCTGGGTTTGGCACCCCCCACATAAAATAAAACAGCCCCATGAAAAACGGTAATAACCGCGTAAAAGATGTCTAGTTATTATTTCTTCTTTCACCTGAAGTAATATACACTTTACAAATGGTCACTTAGAGAGCGGCTAATATTATTAAGAATATAACTATATTCTCTATTCTCAAAAGATAGTCACCAAAATATAAGGCTCTAAAAAATCAACTTTAGCACTGGCTTTGGCTGCAGGAAAAACGCCTAAGGCTGCAATGGAGACATCCGCGCTGCATGTGAAAGTTACCATAGGTCATATATTTCCAGCTTTACGGCAACACTAAGGCTTTAGAGCAAACTACAATCCACTGCAAGTACTAAGTACTAGAAAGCACAGCTACACACTGTTGCTTTTAATATTCGTTTTGCGGCTCAGAACAGTTACTGCGTCGTTCGAGTAACGGCTAAATGGTTCCTACCGTTGCAGTTGCTCTCGCGGCCATGAGCCACACCTGCCACGGATTTGCTGCCGACCTGTTAAAATTTCCAGCTTTTCCTTGCTTGTTTATTGTTTTTTGCACTTGGTGAGCAAAGATTTAGTGTATAAACACATAAGTGTATAGCGTGATATATCTTCACATTTATCAGCAATGCATGGCCAACATTTCAGTGACTCTTCAGGAGTGGTTGCTACTGGTTGGTTTGGCTGCTTGTTGTCCCAGGTTTGCAACGATTATAAAATTGTCAAATTGAAGGAACGCTGAGTTATCGCACAAGCACAGGCATTTCGTTTAATAGATTATGTGAATATGTGAGTGCGCTTATGGCAAAGATAAATAATCTGCAAATAATCGTAGCGACATTGCATTTGCATATTTTGTTTATAATGCTAAGCACACATACACATATATACATACTTACATATGTATTCAGAGTATAGGCTTACTCATGTCTAGTCACCCATGTCACTACCCAGCTGGTGTTCGCTGCTGATTGCTATTGATTTTACGCATCTTCCTCCATATTCTGGGGGTATCGACAGCCGAACAATTTGACATTGTAAGTTTAAAATATGTCGCCATTACAAATTGCCGGCAGCGATGGCAAGGCTTCCCAGAGTTTGTGTGATTTCTGTTGTACTTTCACATACAAATGAGTCCTTTGTTGGCTTCTCTTTACTGCCCTCTTGCCCGTAATGTTTATTTGTTGAAGTCCTTGTGCTGTGGTATATTTTATTGTGATCTCGGTTGCGAGTAGTGCGCTTGCGTTCATTTGCATATAAATTAATATCCAAATGTGTTTTTGTTGTGTCCCAGAATTGTATAAACATGCCCGGGCTGCCAGGTGGCAAGTGAAAATGGGTGGAGATAGGTGACAATGTTGTAAGATAAAATACTTACTTCAAATGGTTTTGAATCGAGCGGTAGTATGAATGGAGTGCTGAGAGCTACGCAATGAGCTGGAAGGAAAAAATTAATTAAAAGATAGTTTTTCTTGATGAAATTAACAATTTTTAGGTTAAAAATAATATGAGAGTGTATAAATATGCGCTTATTATACTTTCGATTGTGAATAATGATTTATAAAATTATTTAGCTCAATTAGTGTAAATTAGTTTATACACAAGAAGTTATGAATAAAAGAACTAAGCTTCATTAAAAAATAAAAACAATACATTAAAAATAGTACTAGAATATTTATTTTTGAACAAATCCGGCTATAAGTTAACTATTAAAAACTCTACCCAGACGCACTTGATGCTTACAGACTTGCATAATGCAAACGATAAGACAAAACTCGCTTACGATCCGCCCTCACAAATCGGTTCGCCTCGCACTGCCCAAGGCAATGATATTGGTCATAGCCATTTGCGCGTCGTTGCAACCCACCACAGCACAGTCTGTACGGTCGGCAGAGCGGCGTCGCTTCTTCACTTAACAGCCAATTGCTTGCATCGATATAATCTCAGGGTAAATCCGGCTTACTGTTCCTAAATGCGACTTCTTTTATTTTGGCACGCTTTGTAGTTGTTGGTGTTGTTAGTGCACTCATGTCAATTAAATAATTTTAATTGCCTTTGCGTGTTTTTTCTGCGTTCACAGCCAGACATGGAGTACATCGAATGCAACTAGGATGCACCATTGTGTTGGCGAATGCTTGTGGAATGCCACGAACATGACCAGTAGCGACAAGTAATGCTGTTGGAACTATGTTGCACTGGAAAGCGCTGAGGCTGACATTTATCATGTAATTGCATTTAATTCACGAGCGGAACTGCTATGCAGACGAGTTCGTATGTGAAGGTTATTTATGTGGGTGAAATGCTTAATAAGCCATTTGATTTAGAGTGTTTAGAGATACTTCACAACCTACGTGAGGTCCCTAGATTTTTCAAACACATTTTTGCGGGTGATGAGATCTGTTCGATCCAAATTGAACATTTTATGCCCTCATCTTGAGCTTTGCCGCCAGACTCTGACTATGTGTGGCATTTCAGAGTCTTCCTGTAAGATTATTGCTTCAGCAACAGCCCAAGTACACGCAACATTCTCGCTGAGGGACATAAATAATGCATTAGCCTTGCAAATTTAAGTACAATACTCAGCTTAATTACACGAAGTTAGCCAGGAGTAGCTAATATGCGAAGGATATCTATAAATAGAAAGAATTAAAAAAACAGAATCGATTTTCAGTTTGACAGAGACACAGCGGTGCATACCATGGCGTATGCCTGAGCAGGAGGCAACTCTGTGCGTAGTGATGTGTTTAGTGTGTGATGCATTTTTCATGTTGCATGTGATTCTTGCACAGCTTTTCGTACAACTTTTTTGAAGATTTGCAAGTTTCAGTATTTTTTCTGCCACGTCTTATTTTTTATTGCTTTTCACTTTATGCATTATCATTTATGTTTGCTTACGGAGGCATTTAACACCCTATTTTTCGTTAATAAAACAAGTCAACATGTATTTTGGACTGAACTTTATTTATTTGTACTATTTTATAAACATTAGCGGTGGTGTGTGCGATGAGCCACGTTTTTTGATTTTTTATTGAACCCTTCATTCTGCATATTCGACTTTAATCACGCAATGCAATCTTCGCACGTACATGTTGCTGCAACATGCAATTTTGATACATGTAGGTACTCATATGTACAGGCATATGTATACTGCGGTGTACTATGTGTTTGTATACATGCAATGTTGCTATCTGCTCAATTGCGCATAACACTTGCTATGGCACGCAAAGTTGCAATATCACTACAAAATGCTACAATGGGTTTTGAGAGTGTTTCTAATGTTTACTTTCAGAGCTTTCGGGATTCAACTCGAAGTGCTGACGAATATTAACGACATTCTCTGATTTTCTGGTAAACGTATGTATAATGTCTCTGAAATTTGAATATGTTTATTCTAGTTATTATTCAGCTTTTGGACTGATAGTAGTCATAACATGTAATTTTACTACAAAATTGAGATCCGTTTTTAGGATTTTGAGCAAAATTGGATACAAATATTTCAACTCTCCACCAGGCACAGTGACACTATCGTTCTCTACATTTCCAGCTAAACTTCTACAGAGATTTAGAGTTGAGGTTTCTTAACAATTAATCATCACCATAGTCAATTTCGGGACTGAAGTACTAAGACAAAGAGTATTTGTTACACACATACATCTGGTCCATGCATATGCACATCATTTACTTATACACCTATGTATAGTATGTGTATTCTTGGACTTACTCAGTCAATAATTATCTGCTGAACTTCATGTTGTTACTTCGCATTTAACGCTTTTGGCTATTAACGACAATTAAAGTGCTAAATGCATGTTTCACTGTCTCGGTTAGCCTAATCTGAATCTGTTGAGTGCGCGCACTTCTTATATTAAAAAGCGGCACGAATCGCGTAAATGTAATTCTTTGAATCGGTGTATTGGAACATATATAATTTTTGATGCTTATTTGGATAGTGATTGATTCAGTGCTAGAAAGTTCAGAGAAATAAGTCTGAGGAACACATAAAATTTGTGAAGGGAAGTTTTTGCAGATTTGTGATATCCAACCCAACAGAAAACTGACTTCTTCACTCTACGACTCTTCAAGCTAATTGCTATTAAGTCCTCTCGAAACGAAGTTTTGCTTTTGTCCTGATCCTTTGTGCAGGTCTTGCTTAATTCATAGGGATCAGACGTATCGGAAAACCGGTCAAAGCTATGCATTTTGACAGAATGCTGATTTGTTCAAAAATATTATCGAAGAATGCTACAGAGTTATGAAACCAGATTGGAATACAATGGAAGGGAAATTAAAGACATATACTTCAGTTGTCCTCGATGTTAGGAGCTATATACCACAGCTAATAATTCAATTCCGCCAATTATGTAGGTAATTGTTTCCTCAAATTCTAATCTTTCAACGGAGTTTCGATTTGACAACATTTCGCTTCTTTATTAA
Source organism: Bactrocera zonata (assembly GCA_037783105.1). Lineage (NCBI taxonomy): Eukaryota > Metazoa > Arthropoda > Insecta > Diptera > Tephritidae > Bactrocera > Bactrocera zonata. The sequence goes on from JBAWJQ010001735.1 coordinate 81,009, forward strand.
ATTTTTCATTAAATAGCGCCAGAAATCACAAAGGTTTTAGAAATCTGGCTTAAACATATAGTATTTTCTACTGATGAACCAAGAATAATATAAAGAAATAATATTTCAGCCAATTTTAAGGCTTTCCAATAGGCTTGGTCACAAGATATGGCAACATTTCATTGATTTGACTGTCTTCATCATTTCGAATAATAACCGACGTGACACTGAGTGCAGTGGAAAAGCGGAGACGCAAGAAAAATTGATGATAAATGCTTTATGTGCAGCTGACAACCCACACAATTGATGTTGTGCGCACTGAATAAAATTATGTTGTTTTCTGTATCTGTTGTATGCGCGCAACTGTTGTCCAGTTTACTCAACGCTAATGATTCTGGATGCAACATTGCAGGCGAAACCCGTTTATTTTCAACAAAAACATGCAAATGGCAATGTGAAAAGAAATCGATAAAACGAGGTATTGCAAATGACAATTTTGATTTGTATATGAGCAGCGACTCAGTATTTTGTTTTTCTTTTTCTTCTTCTCTACTTTCCTGCTTTCACTTTATGACGAAATATTTTGAATTTTGATTACCTGAAAAACGCAAAACCAAATTGACTAAGTACGTTAAAAGGGGACATAATAATGAAAAGTTTGTACATAATTTCTTACTTTGAACGAGGTAGGCGAACACACGACCATTTTCAATAATATTTGCATTTTACCCCCAAACCGTCCACAAACGTCAAATGCCAGTGAAAGTGGCGGTGTGAATTACTTATATCTTGGCTTACAGTGAATTTTCCGTTTGGAGGCAAATGTTCATAAATCGTACTCATTTTACGGCTTTGAACGTATCGAAAATTGTAAGTGCCTCAGGGAGATTTTAAAGTAGATACTGAATGAGATAATGTGGCTTGTAAAGTGTTTAAAGATTTTTATTTTTGGGGAAATTAATTAAATGATTATGCAAAGTGCATGAAAATTTTGAGTTAAGATTTAGTTGTAAATAAAAAGGGTTTTATAAATATGTGTGTAAATTACTTTACAGACATGTTATTCATAACTGATCTCAAGACAAACGAATTTACATAAACACGACGAAACATAACCGGTTATTAGAACTTGCCGGTGTTATCAAAGCATGAACTCTTGCGATGTTTCTACCAAGCTGAGCATATAGTCAATTCTCACATTTAATTCAATCATTTCGCTCTTTTTGGGAAAGAGTAAATTCTATGTGGTCTGGGACCTTTAACTATATCCGATATCAGAAATGAATTTGTTGAAGAAAGGGAACGTGGACCAAACACACTCTCTCTAATAAAATATTTTAAGTTTTTATACTAAAACAATATTGAATAACATATTATTAAACACTGTTCATAATCGCGGAGTTTATCATACAAAAATTTGTTTTAACTCCTTCTTCTTCTAACCAGCACTTTTTAGTAGAGATTTAAGGATATTGAGCTCATTTTTTCCAAATTGGCTATAGTATTAAATAGTTTGCTCTTGAAAAACTTGACACCTTCTTGAACTTCTTGGTCGATTCAACATCATTGGCACATATCACATACCCAAAAATGTGAGACTAAACTTGAGTTTATTAAACTCACCCACAAAAAGTTTGAGAGTTTCTGATAAACACACAACCTTAAATTCGTGTTTATGGTACCTGGAAAACTTCATATAAGTGAAAGCTCAGGGTTTTTAAACTCTTACAGTAAAAGATTTCGCAGTTGTTAATGAACACTATGAATTGAACTCGAGTTTATGGCAACTGGAAAAATTGACTTTAGTGACAGTATATCATTTTACGCATACAACGTGTACCCAAAATTTGTTAATAGAACGTAGAGTACCTTAAACACTTCATCGATATTATTTAAGAAATTTTCAATACATTTAACCTTAAACTCATTTTTGTAATGCAATATAAATATTGGGTTAATTACGATACTATGCGATGAGTGAAGTCAACGGGAAGAAACAGATTCATTCTTGCCATTTGAAAACTTGTTTATGTAATAACACTTTACTAACTGATTTTTTTAATAAATATAGTGCACAATTTCTCATAATTTCCCTTACCCCTTTAAATCATAAATTTTTTTCACACACTTTACAGCAAAATTTTCCACTTTACCCATTCTGCCGCTCATCCCACTGCCTGGCGTTTGTATCACTCAATTTTATTAATAAAATGAATAAGCTACAAATCAGCAACAAATAAATAACCAACGGCATATTTCTCTAACATTATCAGTAAATCAAAATCAATGAGAAAGCGATGCAACACCTACGAGATTGCGCATTTTCTAGCATTTCATTTTAAGTAATTTTATAGTAAATGTGGTAAAGCACACATACACATATATACATACATTACTAAATAAGAAAAATGTGCTGCATGCACAATATCGGTTATGTGGCTGTACTTTTTCTTCTGAGGAATTGGCTCAAAAGGCGCACCGGGTTACGCAAATCGAAAGCTTTTGGGTTGAACCCACAATCTATCGTTTTGTAGTCATGCACTCAAGACACCAGATTAGGCGCTCAGTGAACACGAGAATATACTACTAAGTAATGCCAGTGTATTCACTTACCTCTTCAAAAACGCTAAGCGCACAATTTATCAGCGCTATCGTTTCGATCAACGCCACGCCAAAGCGCATAGAAACCCACATATACTCATATGTAGAATCGCATTCATACTTGCACTGTACTTGCCCCACGAATCAGCCATAATTCATCTAGCTAAAGAGTATGGCTTCATATACAACGTGCTTAAATTCTTATTTTCCAGCATTCAACGATAGAAGTAGAAACCTCATTTTACTGCTTCTTTTGTACATGGCTTCGCTGTAGCTGTTTTTGCTGTTCATTGGGTCATTGATTCAGTGAAGGAGATTTATTTGCAGCTGTTTAAAGCTGAAAAGGTCGTACGCAGAGGCAGTACGGAATATTTAGGAAAAATTGTATTCATTTTTTTTTTTATAGCGGTTAGATGGTTTTAGTTTTTCCCATGACTGTCCAGTTTATGTCACCGAAGGTAATTTGGGTTTATACAACTATATCTTAACACAACTACTTCAAGAACAGATATATAAGGTTAATACTGTAAACAGTATTTTATTTTTCCAGAGGTAAATTGCCCCATTTTTTTTTTTTTTTTTTTTGTGGCGCACAGAAATTAAAAAACCATGTTCCAGGCTGCTGGACATCTCAGTGTAAGTAGTGTCTCTCTGTTGAGTTCTGTTTACTATATTTTGTTCGCTTCACTATATCACAGGACGCGATTGAGTTCCGGCAGATATAAACTTCCTATCGAGGTATCATAAATTATAAGTTCACTCTCTTAAATAATAACAGACAATCAAAAGAGCTCCACGGCTGGTGACAGATGTATCATTTTTAATACCCACCTTGTCAACTACAGACCATTAACGCGATTAGTATTTTCTGATAGTTGACAATTGTTAATATTGTTTGAAGGACGGATCGAAGCAACATCTCGACTCTTTCTTCCTTTATGTCCAGTTTTTGCTTAAATTTGGACATCTTAACAAGTTTGTGATACCTCTAAGGAATCTCTTGATTAATACTAAGAAGCTTTGACATCACAAAAGAGCGCTGTCGCAACTATACAAATATGTTTCCTTCAAGAGAATAAGTCCAAAAATCTAGTCTAGCATAACCTAATCACGCCTTACTGTGGGTCCGACCAACCAACTGTGTGATTTTCATTTTAAAGAAGAAGAAAGAGTCCGAAAAATGAAGCTATTGGAGATGACTCTATTGAAACATAATACGTAATTAAATAAAATCAATTTGAGCTAATAAGTTTCTAATTTTTTGCAGCCTGGTACAATGGCAGTGATTTTAAAATGTGTGGCAGCTAAATGTCCCTCAGCGCAATAAAATATCGAGTAAAAACGATATAATAGCATGTGGTATAACCGACAGCAGGCCAACTACTAACGCAACAACAAATGCCAAATTGTTATCCACTCCCGTTGCAAGTTGCAACTTCCTTTTATGCGTCTCAATGATCAACCAATGGGTCGACGGCGTAAGTTGTGTTATTTATTGTGCAAAATTTTGTGACACACAGCAACAATAACAACAACAACAACCATAATATGCATTAGTGTGCTGCCACAGCAGCGTTGCGTGGAATGTTGCAAGTGAAGTTATTCATGGCAACCTGTTGCTTAACAAATGCTTTGACACAAAGTTGCGCTGAAACAACGAACAAAGCCAACAACCGTTTTACTATATGGATATTTGTTGCCTGCAATTAGATATTGACTTTTGTGCCTTCGAATGTTACACCTTGCGCATGTGTATGTGTGTGTTTTGTTTATGTGCATTTTGGCCGCTTGGCAGCGCTCTTTATTAGGCACACAAAGGAAATCAAATAAATAACAATTCAATGCGCGATATTTTCCTAGTTTCTCTCGTAAATGCTTCGTATTTGCCTTGTGTCTTTCTACGATTTCTGTTGGATCAAAACAGAGCAAAGTGCAGTGCTAACCGCAGGCAACTTATGAGCCAATAAAAATTTAGAGTAGATGTATAAATAAGCGTTCAAAAGCGTTTAAGCCGCATGAATTTTGAAAGTGATTTTGGAGCACTTTGTTATTGTTTTGATAATTTAAACTCTGTTTTAGGGTAGGTTGAATTTAGTGTTTCCAATAAATAACTCACTTAGTGGAGTTGATGGACGGACATGATGTTGCGTTTAATACTCGTATGCATGAGAAAGTTTATCGCTCACTTGTGCTACATTAAATTTTAATTTTAATTGTTTCGGTGATGGAGTTTTAATTACTTAAATATGACCACCGGATATCAGACGTTTTTAGTATAAAAGGCTGGGCTGGGGATCTGCCTCTCTTTTTTCTGTACCTAATTACTTGAAGCCGTTTCCGCCTGATATTTATTTTGCTATTCAAAAGCACTCACAGCCCAGAAGAGGCTCTTATGAAATTATGATGGAGGAAACGGTTTACTTATAGACTGACCTTTTCTAATATAAAGAGATCCCAACTCTTCAATGACTACTGCCAGGTTAAAGTAAAAATATTTATTATATTATATCATAATTTGACCCGGACTTACACGAAAAAACACACTACACATACGTCTCGTCACCAGTAAAGATGGGTTCGGCGAATGTAATATCCTTCTGTTAGACATTGTTTTAACAAAAGTTTAGCATTGAATTGGTTTTGATTCTAGAATTGATTCGTTTCATACACAACCCATTAACCATGATGTGTTAAAGCGCATCATTAGAGATATTGAGATTCTCTGCGACCTTCCTAATAACCACGTAATTAATCTAGTCCAGTAAACCTGGAGTTGATCCCAGAACAGTTAGATAATTTTTGAATTCATTGTGTGCTTTTCATTCTATTGAAATGTTTCAGTATTCCAAAAATATTACTCCAATTATTTTGAAATTCTTGCTAAAAAACAGTTACTCAATGTTTTTAAGACGACGAAATATCGGTCGGTGGCAAAAGCTGGCAATGTTCCCATAAAAACTATAAAGAATGTAATATCTTCAGTTGAAGATCTCATCCAATATAGACGTTCTTTCTATTGGTGTATCACTATACGGGCTACTTCCATAGCGATAACCTTTTCAGCTTAAAAAATCTTGCCAACTTTTTTTTCGAAGGTATGCTGTTTCGTCTGAATAGATTTTTTAGATAATTGTTTGATATTTACAGAATTGAGATGGGTTTCATAAACTATTGTTTACCGCAAAGGCTTAACCTAAAAACAAAACAGACTAAGCCTTCAAGTCTATCCTTAGCCAGACAAAAATACATACATACATATGAGCGAAAAGCTGAAGCAAATATTTTGGCTGAGTCACATGCATTAACAAAATTTGATAATGTTGCCAATTCTAAAAAAAAAAAAAAAAAAATACACAGAAAACTATTATTATTTATAAATCACTAAAAAAGTAATCAATAAAAGTGAATTCAGTTAAAATTTTACTGAAATTTATTAACAAAATTCTTATATCTATAACTATTCAACATTGTATTCTTAAGCGTTCTCTCTCTTCTAGTGAGCTCTCTTCCATTATTTGCCCAAAAAAGTAATCTTAAATGTCTAATGTCAAAAGTATTATGCAATTTTCATACACAAATCCACCCATAACCATATGAGAATATCACTTAGGCTCATCATGCAACATACACACACATACCGATGTTCACTCGTAAAAAACCAAACACACAATGGGCATACGAGTATTTTCCGAAATTTGTCACTCTGACGCAATACTCAAAATGACAACAAAGTTGTAAATCTCCAAATGACATCCACAGAAAAAGCTCTTCCAGCTATGCCTATGCCAAGATGCATCAGCCACCTGGCGTTCTGCCATAATCATTACAACAACAATTGTCATGGTTTGAGTGCTTGAAAAAATCATGACAAAATATTGAGAAGCTCTAAATACCTTTGCTCGCCAAATATTCATATCTGCGACTATTTGTAAGCAGTCGCCAGTAGCTACACATTTTCAGTGCAATGCTAATTTCATTTATAAATTATTCATGTCAACCGATAAAGCAGTACTCGTACTCAAGAAAGACTACAAATTGATGAAAATGTGTCGAAAAAAAATGTCTGGTAACTGCTGGACAACTTGCTCAAAAGCCAAGCCCATCTGCTGCGGTTCATGTGCCGACGATAGCTTAGCTAGCGGGCGAGAGAAGCATTCGCGTCGTCTGCAATGCGCTAAGATGCACTTTGATCTTCGGCGAGTAAGTTGGCGTTGCAGCATTTTTATATTTTGTTGACTTAATTTGTGTGCTTTGTCAAACCACCGATTTGTCGTTTGAAGCTACTTTTCAGCTGCCTACAGTGGTGAGATTATTAATAAGTGATTGTGAATATTTTAGTTGTTATTACTTTCTGGTACTTATGTACATACATTTGTGTCCAAAAAATAAGGTGAAATTTGAATTTAAGCTGCGCGCGTCGAAGGATTTGGAGAAATCTTTTTTTTTAGGTTGGTAGTATTGTCAGTCACATTTAAGTCAAATTTCATGTCAAAATATTCATTAGTGTTTGAGATATGTGTCGTTTTGTGAGCTGCTAAAATTGAGTTTTTCGTTTTTTGCGATGTTGAAATTTGTTTAGCAAAGAATTTTCATTAAATTTTGTTTACGGATTCAATTTTCTGCTGCGGATATGTTGAGGATGGTGCATTAAGCCTTTGGTGATGAGACTATGTCTAAAAAAAATGTTTACAAGAGGCATAATGAGTTCCAAGCCGGCCGTGAACGTGTCAAAGACGAAGAGCGTCCAGGGCGACCATCAACTTCAACCGACGAAGCTCACGTTCAACAAATCAAATATTTGGTATTGATTATTATAGGCATAAAACTTTCCCCAAATACATAGTTGCAAAGAATTTTAACGAGTTTAAAGTACTTGATGGGACTTAACTCCAGGCTCATTTCAGATATGTTCATACATATATCGGACTGTTGTTTGAGTCACTTTATATTTTATCAAAGCTTCGTCGAGAATTCATAATTATATCTATGAAATTTTATGACCCCTTTTCAGGATATGGCCAAAGGTATTCTTCAGGTTCAACTACAATCAGATCAGAAATTTATAAATATCATTATTTTCTAAAAAAGGAAAATTAAAGTAATGAGATTATCAGTCAACTCCTATCTACGGTTATGCGCAAACTGTCTTCATTTACTCGAATTGGCCATAATATCTACATAAAAATTCGTGGCTATTGCATATTTAACCAGCCACCACATGCTCTGAGATATACGCACAAAAAGACTTCCAACGCAACATGAAACCAGACATTTGAAGGCATTATCTTCGCGTAAGCAATTTTTCATTATAACTGTCATAGTTTTTTAAAGATTTATGCGCGCATTAAGTGTCGGCATGTTGCCGCAGACATTAAAATTAGCTAAAAGTCAAATCACTTTATGAAAATTTAGTTATGGATAATTATTTTGAATAACTATGTTGACTATAATTTAGCATGTTGTACATATATTTAAAGCATTGTGTGTGTGTCTTAATTAAATTGTACTATTTCATTGATTTACTAACAAACTTGCAACGGCGACATATTTTCTCGTCAATGCCAGACACGCTGACTTTAGTAGGGAAAAATGTATATGTGTTTTGGCGTGTGAGTACAGAGAAATATTTCTCATAAATTAATCCATTTTGGTGCATGACACAAGTCACACAAATGTTCAGTCGGACAACTGCCGCTACTGCTACTCTGACACTCGACAGGTGACAGCTCAAACATGCATATTTTCCAAATTGAAATCACTTTACACTGACCGCACTTCACTGCTGCACTCAGCTGTTTATATTGCACTAATGAGCTGTTTGTTTATTTTCTTGTTTTGTTTTTGTTATCTTTGTCGCGAAAATATGCACTAATTAATGTAAAGCGCATTTTGCATACTTGCACTCAATGACATAAGTAAATCAATGCATAGTTTTGATGCAGTCAAGTCAAGTGTTACGAAAATGCATTAAAAAGTACATAACTAAATATTTAGTGATTTTGGAAATTAAAGCCTTTAATTATCTATGTCCAATCGATTTTATCTGATTAAACACTGTGTATGCTTCATTTTGATTATTCCATTTGAAATTTCAGTTGCGGGCCAAAAATTTCTTTTAAAAATATTTTCAAAATGAGGGAAGTTAACACGGTCTACTTACAGCAACATTAGAGAATATCCCAAAATTTGTCAATATCCCGTCTACTCAATGTTGAGCTGATTACTGCACTTGCAGTTTTATTTTTATTATGATTTTTGAGTGGTTTCCTGTAATAAAATATTTATTTATACACCTAAATACATACAACTATGAAAAGTCACACATTAAATTTGCCATCGTCAACCAGTGAAGTAACGGCTTACTTTCAGAAGCGAAAGCCATTAACGAGTCTATCAATCCATTTTTATGGCGCAATTATCTCTAGAATTAACTTCCTAGTAATGCTCGTTGTTATACCTTTAAATCTAACACAGTACATTTCCATAGGGTAAAAATACTCGTGCATAATGTCTGTCGGTTGAATTTGTTAAAATCATTTGCAAATATATTATGTATTTGTGCATATAATACCTCTACTTCTGGTTTCCATAAAACTTGAATCAATAAAGAAAAATAGTAGCATTCGTTTCATTTTAGTTCTATGTTCTCAGACTCAACTATTTTTATACATACTCATGCACCTCTTTTGACTTTCGCCTGTAAATTATAATCCTTAGACAAAGCTGTGACGAAATTTATTACTCTACGCTTAAAGTGCCTGTAAATGAACAATATTTTCATATGTGTGAGTATGAAATTATACATGCATACATTCAAGTGCCTCAGCAATAGCTCACTTAAGTAAATTCAGAGGCTACAAACCGTTTAAACATTACATTTATTGGCAGCAAGCCAGAAGTTTATAGTCACGATTAAAAAACTTATTGGTGGTCGGTTTTTATGATATGGTATAAACTGTTTTTCTTTTTTCAAAAGGAATGCGATAATAAATCAAATAATCTATTGTAAGAAGTTGAGTGAAAAATGCTTTAGCTGTAAAAAGTAAGTGGAAAATAGCTACTTTCTTCCTTTTTATTAGTGCAATGAACTAGAATTACGGGTTAACCAACAAACAAAGAAAGGCATGTAAGTGCAAGAAGTTAAAAGGAAATGAGACAAAAATGTGGCTGGAAACAAAAGCTATGTTAAGCCATTCAACGACACAATTCCAAGACAATGTGAATGCAGCCCAATTTTGCAACTGTAAACTACGTTAATCTTTTATCTACTTTGCTGCAATTATATATAATTTTATATTGGCGAATGGCAGGAGAGACGCGCCTTCTCTGCACCTGAAGGAATTTAAAAGCAATTCATCACAGTAGCTGCCGACGCTACAGCATTTGCTTCCCGGAATGAAGTCATCAAAAGAATTACAGACTTGCCCTCTTGTTGCGGCAGATAGAGCGACAGCGACAGGACAGACTTATAAATTATGCTTGCAAATCATTGGAAATTACATATATACAATAGGCAACCAAGTGACGTAGGCCAAGAAAAATTGCACCATAGTGAAAAAGTGGTCTAAGCACTACTCTCTTCACAACATCTTAACTATTTTATTACATGAAAAGAGCTTTGCGGAATTTTGCTTAGATAAAAAATGATAAACAGCATTTTGTCTTGTCATGAGTAATAGTTGATACTAAAATAAAAGTGGCATGCCACAACAAATTTGCACACAAAGTAAAACACAGTAGATCAGACGCAAGCGCTTTGGAGGCTTTCCTGAAACATTCACTACCAATGCCACTGATGCGGCATTAATTTTGCAGCAACGTTTTGGCAAATGTGTTTTTAATTACACTTATATCCGAAGGATTGCGGAGTTTATAGACGCAATAATTGGCTCATTGATCATTCAAAGATGGCTTGAAAGATTGGCACTTCAGCTGTCCAAGTTCTGCAAGTGTTTTTAATATGCAATTTTGCTTGATGACCAATTTTATGGTTTATAAACGGTTATTTGATTGGCCGACACATGGTATGAGGGTGACCACTAGTTTAACCGTAAACTTGAGTTTAATCTTTCATATTTTACAAAAAAAATGGATTTTAAGAATCCGATCACTTGACATTTTACTAAGAGTTTACTATGGTAACCTGTACAATTTTTTTTTAGAATAGTATGAGTTACAAATATGTCAAAAAATAATATTTGCGTGTACTTAATTCAAACTAAATCCGTACTTACGGGTAAAGTCAAAAAAGTTCTACGAGCATGCTTTTGGCTGTATGGGTTGTCTAAATGGAGTTTAATTTGATATACGAAGGGAAACTAGTCTTTAAGTTTGGTTATTGAAAACTAATGCATTAACTCGTGTTTATTAGTAAGTTTTCCTGCATTATGTTCTATTTGTTGTTGGTAAGCACTTTATAAAGCATAATGAAATGCTTAATTAAATTCTCTTTGAAGCCACTCTATAATACAAAAGTAAGTATATCATCTCAACCGGCCTCTGCTTAACTACCAAGCCCATAAATATGAAACAACTACGAGTATAAAGCGCGCTAAAATCGGTAATAATTCAACACCTAGACCTGGTTAAATTAGCAAGTAATAATTCGAAATGCTGCCGCTGGATTTAAGGGCTTGTAGATAAGCCACAATCGCACCTGGCGAGCCGGCAACTAAGCGACTTGTTATTTTTATACTCTCGCAGCAAAGTTGCTAAAGAGAGTATTATAGTTTTGTTCACATAACGGTTGTTTGTAAGTCCTAAAACTAAATGAGCCAGATATAGGGTTATATATACCAAAGTGATAAGGGTGACGAGTAGAGTTGAAATCCGGATGTCTATCTGTCCGTCCGTCCGTCCGTCTGTCCGTCCGTCCGTGCAAGCTGTAACTTGAGTAAAACTTGAGATATCATGATGAAACTTGGAACACGTATTTCTTGGCTCCATAAGAAGGTTAAGTTCGAAGATTCGCAAAATCGGCCCACTGCCACGCCCACAAAATGGCGGAAACCGAAAACCTATAAAGTGTCATAACTAAGCCATAAATAAAGATATTAAAGTGAAATTTGGTACAAAGGATTGCATTAGGAAGGGGCATATTTTGAGCTAATTTTTTTGGAAAAGTGGGCATGGCCCCGCCCCCTAAAAAGTTTTTTGTACATATCTCGGAAACTACTATAGCTATGTCAACCAAACTCTACAGAAACGTTTCCTTCAGGTATTTACATATACAGTTCAAAAATGGAAGAAATCGGATAATAACCACGCCCACCTCCCATACAAAGGTTATGTTGAAAATCACTAAAAGTGCGTTAACCGACTAACAAAAAACGTCAGAAACACTAAATTTTACGGAAGAAATGGCAAAAGGAAGCTGCACCCAGGCTTTTTTTAAAAATTTAAAATGAGCGTGGCGTCGCCCACTTATGGACCAAAAACCATATCTCAGGAACTACTCGACCGATTTCAATGAAATTCGGTATATAATATTTCCTTAACACCCTGATGACATGCACGAAATATGGGTGAAATCGGTTCACAACCACGCCTTCTTCCAATATAATTTGAATTTTATCTGATGCCTTCTCTGTATTATATATACATTAGGAACCAATGATGGTAGTGGAATAAAACTTTACACAAATACGATATTTGAGCTGAGGTATACCTTGTGGAAAAATTGTTGCGATCGGACTATAACTTTTCACGGTACCTGAGATTATCACTTTATCATGCGAGAGTATAAAATATTCGGTGACACCCGAACTTAGCCCTTCCTTACTTGTTTTTTTATTATTTACCACCAAAAGCAGCAACAAGAGTTTATCTTAGCGACAGCCACGCCCGCTCGTAATAAACACATCAAAGTGTGCAAGAAATCGAAGTCCAAATTGCCAAGGCTGCGACTGCTACACATAATTCACTGTCAATTTCATTTCCACAGCATTGGCTGAAAGTCAAACCATACAATTAAAGGTGTAAAGTTGCATCGATTATTATTATGGTGCGTCTGGTTTGGTTGTTTCCAGAGGAAGGTGGCAATTACATTCAGGGAGGCAGAATGGATAGAAATCAATAAAACAGATCAGTATAATAATGAAAAATAAAAAATGGTGTTTAACTCTTTGTTAAATTTGATATATCTATACAATGGTTATAATCATATAGAAATCTTCGAAGTCAGTGTTTTACAGTTGCTTTTGGAAAATTAATAGAAAATGCCAATGCCTTTTAAAGCAACTTTAGAACCTAAATTTTTCGCCTAATGTAAATAATAAAGCTGGATGAATTTCTCAAACAAATCAGTCTGCAAAAAACCTGAAAAGCGACTAAGCCGACAGACTGGAAAAAACATTAAGCCAAAAATAAGCAAAACGCATTTTTCGCTTTCAACATTTTTTTGTGCACACAGCGCCGCAGCTGGAAAGTGTTAGCATCAACAACACTGTCGCTTGCGCATGTTCTCCAACGCCTTCCTTGACTTTACATCTGCATGGTAATCTGAATGCCTGTGAGTGTTAAAATTTAGCTGTGCTCGCTGCTGCTCAGCAACTTGATTTATGTTCTACATGACACCCGCTGCTCAAGCCATCAACATGGAATGACCTACGCTGGTGGCTACTTCCTTAATCAGCTTTTTTAAAAACTTCCTGTTGCTTGGCCCCTCATACACACACACCTGGACCCATAGCGCAATATAGAGATGTATGCAGCAAAATGTGCGCCGAAGAGTACCTGCTTGCCTGCCAGTATGCGCTTGGTAACTACCGACGGAGATTGCTTTCTTGCCACCTTGCTTAGTTAGCAGCCGCATTGTCAGCATACTTGCCGCACAGCATTTATTGCTATTTAAAATGCAAATTGAAGATCAGAACTCTAATGTGCGACAATCACTTAGAGCAACATATGCAAATTGGGCATGCTAAGTCACACATGCCTCATGTGCCACCTGCACTGCTACATGCCACATTTGCGTCGGCTTGACTGAATATTGCCACATACCGTCGACAGGCAACCGGTGTACTTCCTTCTCAGCGCAGTCAACGCTCACATTTACATAAAAATGTTATTAACGTCATTAGCATGGCATTTGTAACACGCTGCTTGCCAAGTGGTGGAGGACAGCCGCAACCTCGGCGGTCCAAGAAGGGAGCGAAAGGTGTCTTCAGCGCATAGGCAGCCTCTTTTATGCGATCTCTTTTGTATAGATATGTGTGTACAATCTATCTTCTTCATAAAGAAAATTTAATTAAAGTTGCCACCTAACAGATTTGGTACTAAGCGCAAAGTGCTAGTATGTATATGAGTTTGTGTTGACTACAGTCAAGTGACCGTTTTTACCGTTTTCGGTAATAAAATTTCATTTTTCTGCAGATTTAGCAAACAAGTGTTGAGCAGTGAAAAATTAGGTTACTTGATTGTAAAGGGTAATAGCAAGAAAACCGGATCACAAACGGCTGCACTTAAGCCATCATTAGACTCGTGTCAAAATTTTTGTCTTTAATATTTTAAAACAATTCAGGAATTTCCAAAAAAACGCGTAAAAAATAATTTTTATTTTCAGGCAGTCGCCATTTTTCAAAAAAATTTTTTTTCGTGTTCTTGGACTATAACAGCATCCTTACTGATTAAGAATTTCTCTTGATTTTTTTTTTCAGACCACCAAATTTTTTTTCTGTGTTTTTAAGATATCAATAAAAACACCATAAAAAAATGGATAGTAAAAATATTTTTGGTTTTTTTTTTTAAATAAAATTCAAAAAACTGCCCAAAATTTGATTTCTAGAGTAGAATACACCCTTAAGACCTCTTGGTGCGATAAGAGTTAAGACATCGTACGAAGTGATTACCACTACTGATATCTGACTGTGGCTGGCGAAGGACTTCAGTTAAATCGGCTCTTCCAGCTTTTGCCAATAGAGATAACGGTTTCTGTAAAAGTGGAATTATGAAATTAGCATTGAGATGACAGCAACTTATCAATGCACAGTCAATGATAAAGATAGAGTATTTGACTTTAGTCGAATCGTGCTGGCAAAGAACATTCAGTTAAAAACAAAAATATATTATTTATTTTTAATAAATCTTATATATGCAAATCTTTCCTCATTTTTTCATGGTTTCCACATCTTTCATTTTTGTTACGAACAAAGTATATTGGTTGAGAACTAATTCTCTACTAAAATAAAAGTAAATAGAAGCAGGCAGCTCGAAGTACATAGGACTGTACACATAAACAGATAAATTTCACACAAATACATATCCAATATATTATATAACATAAAAAATAAAACTATGCGTTTTTATAAGCAGCACTATGTGCTTTGTTGAGCTTTATTACAAAACTGAAAAACTTAACTTTAAAGTTTATAAGCTAACCTATGCTTGAGCCGGCCTACGTGACCAAAGATGCTTGGTCAGCTAAAAGGGTTTGCGCGTGTAGCGCTCACCTGCAGCTATTTGTTTTTGGGGGAGAAGACATGGTTGCGCGTGTTTCGCTCACTTAAGAATTTAGCGGATGCGCGTTTAGCGCAGTTGCACTTTGGTTGTAATAGGACTCCAAAGTATGCAAACGGTTTGTATGTTTCTAGCATATAATGTGGGAATGGAATTTATGAAGAAGTTCATAAAATATTGTGTTAACTCCTCCCTCCGAAATATCAAGCGTCCCCGCTTGATTAATTAA
>JBAWJQ010001736.1:0-170043 GCA_037783105.1 Bactrocera zonata
TATTACAAAACTGAAAAACTTAACTTTAAAGTTTATAAGCTAACCTATGCTTGAGCCGGCCTACGTGACCAAAGATGCTTGGTCAGCTAAAAGGGTTTGCGCGTGTAGCGCTCACCTGCAGCTATTTGTTTTTGGGGGAGAAGACATGGTTGCGCGTGTTTCGCTCACTTAAGAATTTAGCGGATGCGCGTTTAGCGCAGTTGCACTTTGGTTGTAATAGGACTCCAAAGTATGCAAACGGTTTGTATGTTTCTAGCATATAATGTGGGAATGGAATTTATGAAGAAGTTCATAAAATATTGTGTTAACTTATATGCACCCACTCATATGTATATACTAATTTTTAGATATGAGAACTTAGGCTGATATGTGAATGAGAATCGAGAAAATGTATCTTATCGGCGGCAGTATCGCTGAGTGAACAGCAAACAGAAGCAATTAAGCGGCTATTGATGGCCCTCACTGAACAATTTCATCTTACAAATCTGCCAATTTAACATTGCGATTAGAGATACTTATTGCTTTGAAAATTGGCATTTGGACAACTACATATTGATGGGCGTAGATGCAGTTATATGCCAAGTAGTAGTAGGTTCGATTCTCATGTTGCGTTCACAGTCTCCATGCGAAACCGGACACTAAAGACTTAAGCAGCGAACTTCCTGAATGCTTGCTTATTACTGTTAGAATCAGGTAAGAGATTAAATATAGAGTTGCTTTCATCATTTGAACTAAGCTTTGAAAATGAACAATATTTTTTAACACGCGCTAGATGGCTAGATTCAATTTTTTAAGTGATACAATTTTCTGCCTCTACTGCTTTAGAACTTTCTATCCGGAATTGAAAATTCTCTATAAATACCTGTTTCTTTTTAAATAAATTATACTGGTGTTATATTTATATACATAAGTGTAGGACAATCCCACCTATTTCTTTATATATTATCGATATTCCCTATCTACAATTATATTTTTGTTTAATTTCATAACAAGACACTACTGCAGAGCAAGCGCTTCTTGGCTGCTTAACGATCAGTTAAGGCAAATTGAAAATTAATTGGATAAACTCGGTTGATGTAAGCAAGTATCATCCTTGTACATTGAATGCCGTGGACACGGTTATTAACCATGCGGTAGCAGTGGCATCGTTAGTTTCCTTCGCTTGTGCAATAAGGCTGACTAAAAAATTGTTTGGAAGGCAGACAGTGTATCAGCGTCAAAAGAGAAAAACAATACACAAATTTCCTTCGACATGGAATGCGAAAAGATCTTTTTTCGCGTCTTCCCGTTTTTTGTATAAATGTACATTTTGATTTAATATATTTAAAATCAATTATGGTGAGATAATAATGAGATCGCCCACTTTGCTTTAGCGTTTTAATGGAAGGATAATAAGATATTAATGAGTTATGGTCAAGATAATGGCTAAAAGCATTAGTACACTTACTATTTTACCTTTATTGTGGATAATTAGATTAAAATTCATAGAGAGAAAAAGAAAAAGTTTTCCGTGCAAGTACTTAATATTGATCTTTCGATAGTTGGTGGAGAAAAGAACGTGTACAAAACTTTATTGTTTTGTTTGTACTTTTATAGTTTATCAAATGTAATTGCGTGTCTATCAGCAACGACACGCAACTTGATACCAGATATTATTTAGCACTAACTGCCACCTCCGCCCTCACGAGGACCAGCTTCATAACAATGGACTAAGTGATTGGCTCTGCAGTCAAGTCCATATCTGTGCGAAATGCAGAACGACCCAATCCGGTTTTTTCCAAAGCAAGAACTAGCTTATGTCGGTGCTTAACATGAGGATTGCATTTTGCCACAGAATTGCCAGTGAACACAACCTACGTAATCGGATGGGTGCTGCATTGTATTTTACATGTGATGAGCGTTGTCTGCACACACTCACTCGGCAGCACATTTGAGTTGGCAAAATTCCAAGAATTAATGTGATTTTTAAGCGTATTCATATTTAACCACTTAAATGCTGGTTAAATGTTACATTTTGAAAACTCTAATGAATGCTGTTAATGAACTCGGATTGAAACTGGTTCGAAATCTTAGAGTAAGCTGGCGCAAATTTCATAATAAATACACAAAAGAGTGGAGATGTAAAGAAAATCCTAATTCTACTCCAGTATGCTTTGAAAAGTTATTGAAAATTGCGTGAAATGCTAGTAAAAAAATGAAGAACGCTTCAAAAAGAATTAACTTTTTGTTGCTTTTAAACATATTACAATGTGTCAAAAATGTCCAAATAATAAAATTTTTTTAATTTCAGTAATGTCGTTTAAGTTTTTCATCATTAACGTCTGTGGAATGTCACGGCCAATATCTAAAAACACTTTTAACTTGAAACATACAAGGCCAGAGTGTCACTCCGCATATAAAATTGAAAGCCGCTTCCAGTACTCGCATTTAAAGTCCCTTATGAGTTCAATAGCAACTTTTGTGTCGTCAGTCTGAGAATAAGCGACAACTGAAAGCCACTCCTTTAAGGGAGGAACCTGATTTAGAAGCTTCAAAAAAGCGATTTTTGGTTTTTGCTCAAATCTTTTTAGATATGAATTTGAAATATCTTCGAAGCTAGAGGGGAAATAGTGACCGAATAACAGATATATGAGCGCTTGGACAGAAAGCGAAAATTTTAACGAGCGATTTCTCGGTTCTTTATTTTTACGATTTTTCTTAATTGGCGGACAGGATAGAAAATAAAACTAAACGTCAAATGGAATTGGGGCAAAGTATATTATCTTTGGCTTTAAATTATCTTCTATTTAAAGTAAAAAAAAAAATAAGAAAAGTCAAATTTGAACGTATTTTCAAGCAACATAAAGTAAAATTTTTTTGGTCAAAAACCACTCTTTTAAATTTTTAAAAAATGTTTAAAATTGTTCACTTTTTTTATTTAAATTATTAAAACATATGAATCTCTTTGAATTTTTTATTTCCGATAGAAATTGCGACCTGCATCCTGCCCGCCGTCCGACAAATGCGCATGCGAGATGCACCGGGCAATTGCTTCCCAAAGGCAGAATATCAAAGATTTCGTATCCCAAAAATTTGTTAATGATGTTTAAATACATAACAATAAACCCTAGAAATATGCTTTTGTTAAATATTTCTTTCTTTTCCAAACAAATCCTCAAAAAAAATTGATTTTTTAAAGTCTCTAAAGAAGCTGGGGGAGCTTAAGCTCGTTGCCTCATTACTTCAGATATTCATCTGCAGATGTGTACCAAACGATAATACAAATAATAAATGAAATTAAATTCAAATTGATATTTCGTTGCCTCTTATGGTGCAATAGTATTACTGAACATAAAAACAAAAAAAAAAAATGAGAATACAAATTTTCCCAGCTCCGATTCCTTTCCACAGCACTTTGGAGAAAGGTGGAACGTATTTTCTTTACGACAATCAATTAATGGTACAAGGTGGTCACTTCTATTGCAAATTTGGTGAAAGGAATACTAAATTTGCTACGCTCAATTAAGTTCTAATACCCACAATATCTATGTGGCACAAATCTCTTTCAGCTTAAGTACCTTGGCGCCCGCTTTAATTCATTACAACATCGCTGCTGACTTTTAAGAGAACAATTAAAATACCTTTCGCTATTTTTTCGCTGAACCCAATTTCTCTAATTAATTATCGTTTAAGTGCATTGGCGATAGCTAAGGAGCAGCACTTTTGCAGGTAACTGTTTGTTATTGTTGTTGTTGCTACTTTCTTCCTATCACCTATTTGCATGGGCACTATAATAATTTCTCTTAAAAGATATACGTGCAACAAAGTGGCTGTGATAGTGTCACCGCACTGGTGAGTGGCCCTTTGGTATGCCATCTTGTCTTCCTGAGTAATTAATATATACTCGTAATGCAATTTGTTGCTGAGTTAATTATTGCATTGCTCTTTATATCCGCAACTATTTCAGAAATTTCTTGCAATTACCGCAGTTTAGCGGTACTTTGATGCCAGCAATGGTGGAAGTGGCTTTGAAATGCAATGCTTGGAGCGAAAGTGGTTTGCATTTTTGTATGTAAAAAGGTTGAACTTCTGAACACATTGGGAATATTTAATGTTGATGTGAAATGAGCGAACAGTGATGAGGACAACTTTTGAGTGAAGCTCTACAGATATATATGGTTGTTGGATAGTATTCTGGGTAGGACTCGGATAAGTGGTACCTTAGAATAGTCTTCGAAGTATTTCGATGAATGAAATGCAACCCAATTGATGTTATTGTCAAAAAGGTAATTAGGTTCGAATTTATTTTTGCCCAAAAGCTTATCTTTTGAACAAATTTAGTAGACAATTACTGATAAAATAAATAGCTGAATTAAGCTCGTAGTCGGGTGTGGATATTGAAAAAAAAAATAGTCAGTTTTAGTTGAGCCCAAGTGCTTGGAAATTGGACAGCGTGGAGGATAATGTGACAAAAGTCCCTTGAATTAAACTGGCAGACTGCACATTGAGCGTAGGCGTGATAGCGGAGACAATAAGCACCTCAATAGTAAGCTGGGCTATACCATGCATCAATTATTGGGTATGATATGTATGTACTATATAACTACCAACCAGTACAAGCATCGCCACTTTGAGACTTCTCCTCCTGGTTAGTTTGTGTTAAACGTGAATAAGATGGAAAGGAAAATATAAATTTTGCTTCTAATATATGAGGATTAAGAAAATTAGACAGAAGGAAATATTTTTAAAAATCAAATTTA
The DNA here is from genome assembly GCA_037783105.1 of Bactrocera zonata. Lineage (NCBI taxonomy): Eukaryota > Metazoa > Arthropoda > Insecta > Diptera > Tephritidae > Bactrocera > Bactrocera zonata. The sequence continues at coordinate 4,740 of JBAWJQ010001736.1, forward strand.
TACTAAATAATAACACAATATATACATACTTGTATCTCGAGAGCTTTTTACATTTTTCTAATGAATTTCCAAGGAACTTTTTTTGTAGAAATATACTTATATCTTGATTGAACTCTATCACCATTCGTATATCTCGGGTTCGTGTCGTAAGTCTTTTATTGATTTGCAGCGAAATCAAGGTCTTTATTACTTCCCTTTCACGTTTATTTTATTTTCAATTTATTTATTTCATTTCCTTTAATGTTTATCCCTTCATCAAAACAAATGTTGTCAAATTTTTGCTGCGTTGTTCGCTTAGTGTCTAATTAAATGCGTTAAATAGCGGTGCTGTGTGTTTTATTCTTGGAATTTGTTTGGTTTTCGTTTTGATATATTTGAGTAGGGTTTAATGACGCTGAGTTTCCTGGAAGCTACCGAATTCGATGACTCAATTAGTGTTGAACGATTTATTTCTTTCAGTGCAAAAAAAAACATTAAATTTAACTGATTGGGGTCGAAAGTAGACAATATATTTTTTGAATCAGCAAAAGTTAAAAAAAGGGTATTTTAGTGTGGTATAAAGTTATATGAGATAATTCTATATTTGTTTTAACGGTGAAAAACAACGATAAGCTATAAATCAGTGGATATTTCAGTTACAGAACTTTTATCAATAATGGCGAATTTCTTAGAACCAGCCGACAGAATTTAAGCAGCTTATTCCGGATATTAAAGTAAAGACCCAGAGCGTTTTTCAGAGATGAAAGGGATATGATATGTACAAAGCCATATTTTGTATAAAAGATAGAACATAATTTTTAATTGGCTTTCATGAAATTTTGTTAGTCAAATAAGTTATGGTGATAAAATGTAAATTTAAAATTGAGAATCCTGCTTAGTCAACTGTTTTCTCTGAAGATGGATTACAGTCTCTAGAAATTATTCATTAAACTCACTAGGTAGCTCCGAACTTGGTTCTGATTGTTCAGTTTGCGTCTCAGAAATATATTAAAGTAGTCTGATCTTGGCAGTTCCAACAATGATGAGAGAAAAGAATGTGAGTAAAATTTCAGATTAATGCTCTGAAAATCAAGGAACAAATTCGTATTTATACAAATGGACTGACGGACATAGCCAAATCGACTCAACTCGTCACGATGAACATTTATGTGCACTTTTTATAACATCTCCGACATTTCTTACTGGGTGTCACAAACCTGAACAGAGTATAATAAATTAATACGACTGTTAACAAGACAGACATTCTTTGGAATCAATAAAGTTTAAAATACTTAGATAAACATTAATTTCATCAAATTACAAATCCAAAAAAATGTTTTGAACGACATTAAAAACAAACAAAATTTGAATTACCAGTAAGATGATGACCAAGTTGAGGTCACTGCCCAGGGAGATCATGAATACATATACATATATACATATGCATGTATAGCAATATATGGGAATTTTATTACCTCTGTGTCAGTACAACCATCAATTTTCTTAATGCGACTAACGAACGTCGACTTTATATACATAATCACATTATTAAAGACTTTATGAGAACGTAAATACGAAAGTGCATATATTTTACTGATAAATACGTTAATGAAGAAAGAAAAATGGTGAAGAAATCAACATAAAATACTTGTATTGGAAGCGTTCGAATGAGAAGCATCGATTTTGATATTCTTTCATACAGGCGCCGGCGTACAGATTACTCTAAAAAGTTTGTATATATATGTATGTAAAAATTTATATTGTATAATTTCCAAAACTTCTCCTATTACGTGTCGCCTCACTATTAATTACTAATACCGTTTTATTTTTTGTTTCCAGTTTAACTTATTTTTATTGCTTTCCATCTCCGCTTCAACTAATGATTCGACTGCACGGGCAGAGCTGATAAAATAACCCCACACTAAGCTGACATTATGAAAGGTTTACTCTTTGGATAGAAGCTGTACCGAAGGCAATGACCTTTATAGCAGGGAGACATAACAACATATTCTCAGCATCTACGATCTTCGTTTGTATGACGACGGCGATGCTCATATTGAGTGAAAGTAAATATATTAAGCAAATAATATTATCTTTTGCTTTTTTCTTCTTCTATGTGCTGTTAAATCATTCAGAAAGCTTAGGTGGCATCTTAACAGACATGACGAATGAGTGATAGTCATTGATCTCTTGTCATACAACTGATTGTGTGAATGCTGATTAAGTAAATGCATCCCTTTGCTAGTTTTCAGTTCAGTGAGTTAAAGATAGTTCAAGTATAATTCTACTACCATAATTTACTCCAAGAATTTGCAAGAATTCAGTGAATTTAAACAACGGTTTTATTTTCTATGAATTTCTTATAACATACTTTCAGATTGCAAACACGAACTCGAGAAAGCTTAATATCACATGAAATTGTTAATAATTTTCTATCAGGTTGACATCATAAACTCGTGTTAGGTTTTTGTCGTCGGCTTTGTAAAAAAGTAAGAATAGAGCTCAAAAGAAAATAAACTATTTTTTTGTAACAAAAGTGAAAGATATTTCAAAATATGGTTGTGTTTTAAGTAGGAGGAGGGGTCTGAGAAAACACGAAAAATGTGTACACTTGAAAATAAAAAAAATCTAAATTTTTTGAAACGAGAACGGAATTGATAAGAAATCTCGAGTCCAAGACACAAAAATGTCTATATTTCTATTCTAGATTCAACTCTTAATAGTTACTGACCTATTTGCCACCTCTTTAAAAATAATATAAAAATTTCATAAACCAACAATATATATCCAATTAATTTTTATATATAATCAATTTTTACTTACATATATTTGTACTAATATTGTACATACCTGTATGTATATGTATATATCGACATATTTTCCTATGAAAATTGCAGGAAAATTGACTAATGAAAAATTATTTGAAAACAAATTTCAACACCATAGAGTCAAGTAACAAATTAATCATACCGACAAGCAATTGCCATAACTACAAGAAACCTCAGTTAGCAGTAAAATAGGAAAAAACTTGTATAAAAACTCAAATAAAAATCGAAAGTGAAAATGGTGCAATGTTTATCTCCAACTGTGGACGGCGAACATACGTCATTTGCAAATATAATTAAACAGTCGGGCGCTTTTGGTACGCAGCCTGAAGCGGGTAGCGATACCAGTGGCAGGCGGACAGAACAGATGCAAATGCACAGAGTTACGCACATTTGCACAAGTGTGATTCATATAAATGTAAGCATGTTAAGGTGGTCCCTGAAAAGTAAAAGATAGAAATTATGTATCTGCGGCTTACAGTGATTTTGAAAATAAAGTATTTTAATGCTTCAGAAACCATTATGGGGGTGGCGGGTCAAAAATCATACATCAAAATTTATATTAAATTATTAAATCTTAAAATTCTCTTCTTGTTTTTTTTTTTACACTCAAAGTTCATTAAATTAATAGTAGTTGACGATTTTGTAAAATTTACCATTAAATGGAAAACGATTAGGATATTTATTAATTACGATATATATGTATATATATAGAATATTTTGCATTATGGCAGAAAAGCAGAATTATTCCTCTTAGTTTTAATGGCCACCCTAAAGCATATCCATAAGCAAATACTATATATGGCTTAATGAACAACTTTACCAATAAAACATAAATACTGGCTTATAAAATAATTGAATGAATATTTCAATTTGACTCAATAAAAACAATATGAAGTGGCAAAACTTTTCCCTTTTAAAGGTTGTAATCAAAGTGAGAAATACCCAAATTATAAAACGAAAAATAAAAACAACAACAAATCATAAAACATTAAAATAACAAGCAGTCAAACCAAACCCATTGATTAAAGAATGTAAATAAAGAGACATAAGTACTCGCATATACGAAATGAATTTACACCAGTGTTGAAAAGTGATATGTACTGCTTTAGAGTAGTGAACTCTAGAATTGTTTACTATTAAATAGAGTTTTTTAAAATTTTCAATGTATTCTGAATTTACATTGTCCAATTTAGTCAGATGAAAAAAATTCAGGAAATGGTTCTAGACTCGAAAAAAGTAATAAATGCATATATTTCTGTTGTATTGAGCATTAGCTTAGGTCAACTCACAGGGCTGATCCCAAGAGAAGATGGCACTTGGAATAGTTATGATCAGTTAACTCTGAAGCCAGCAAAATAATTCCAGTAATTGTATTTTAAGTGCTGAAAAAAACGCTTTGTCCTAATTTTAAATATGATTAAATGTTTAATTTCTATGCCAGTCGGCTGCATGTGTAAAGATGTGGGATCCAAGTATGTTAGATTTGATCTCGTCAAAGCTGATTAAGAAGAAAACATTGAAAAGTTTCTACCTCGTTTTCTTTTAAGCAACTGGCATCCGGTAGAACTTCTAACTTTACTTTGTGGGCATCAATAGGACGTTGTTCAGTATTAGCTCCTACAGTAAGAAAAAGCATAACCTTTCTGAGAGGAAAGAGCACTTTTGTGATTGAGTTTGAGACCATAAGAATTTTACGACCACAGATACAGATGCCCTCTCGCCAAACTCCCGGTAGGACCAACTGTCCAAAAAGGCGGCGGACCACCAACCCGTTTTTATTCCAATGACATTGAGGCTGAGGTACTCTTCCTTGCCAACTAAAAATTCTATTTTGATACCCAAAAATACACTTATTTATTTAGTAGTAACCCATTGTCGATGGAGATTATGTTTGTCATTTTCTAACCAGCTCGGAGCTCACGGTAATTAGGTTCAAAACTTGTGCATCCGTAGAGAAGCTCACAAGCTCTTTACTTCAGCGGGTATTCCTACCTATCCTATCTCGGTATGTCAGTTAAAACACTTAAAATGTAATAAAAACCCGCCATCTTCCCTGTCAGATTCTTACAAATGTATTCTCGAAACCCTCAACCCACCTTCTTTAAATAGCTTATCGATGAACTTAAATTCCAAAACCACGGTTTTAAACAAAAAACCGGAAAGTGTCTATGAATGAGTATGGTACGGTCCCATGAATGTTGCTAAAGATTTGGACCATAAGTTTTATAAAAATTTAAAATTTTTCTGATTACTCCTTACAATCTTAATGTCCTCAGTTCCAGCATAATTATAATTTTCTTCACTTCTCAACACTGCTCTACCAAATGAATATTTACGAATGTTCACAAGCGACGAACACGCGAAATATTAAGGCACCTGCAACAATGATCGCGCTGCCGAGCAAAAAATTTGTTGTTATTGTGGCGTGGCTTGACGCTTGAGCATGGCGGCATAGAGCAGTGTGGGCAGCGTGCCGCTGTGATTGCTGTTGCCGTCGCGGCTGTCAATACACATGTTGCATTCGAATTTGCATTTGCGCCAATCAAGTTTTGCACTTAGACACTAGCGCTGTTGTTGTATTGTGCTGCGCAGTGGGCTTTGATTGCAGTGCTAAAGCGGGAGCCCGGAACGAATTTTCATACGGCGGTGCTACTATGTTTGTGGATGCTCGGCAGTGTGTGGATTAACCTCCAGACCGTGCCGCCGCGCTGACTACACCTATGTAACTGTGTTTGTTGTATATATGTATGTACTTATGGGTATACTTAATCAGTAAATAGGAAATAAAACTGCCTCCAAACTGACATTTACGTAAATTTAATTTTTATTATTGATTTATGGCAATTTGATTTTGGTAATTGAAAATTAATATTATTTCTCTGTTTTGGCATTGGAAATTTATTTGAATTTGATTTTTGCAATTTTTTATAAATTAAATAACTATAATTGAAATGAACACTTTGGCCAGCTTTGTTGGGAGCGAAATTATATTTTAATATTTTATTTTCCAATTATTCGCTTTAGTGCGAAATAAAAATGTGATCTAAAAATTAGTTTGAAATTGGTGTTTTCAAAACTTATGAATTGTTATAATTAAAAAAATTAAACGAACTTTTTTTTAAGTGAAAGCTTAAAAGCACCTTCCATTGCTAATACTATTGTAATGTATCTGTACAGTTATTTAGCTAATTACTTATGACCTTTTTTACGATGTATGGCATTATCGCGAAGAAACACATCGCATTCAAGAAATTACTCCAATTTCCAAATATAATTAAATGAATTGCATCAAATGAGTTAAATTATGTAATTTTTGATTGAGATCTCAAATACTCGGAGTCTAATGCGATATTGTAGCAAAGCATTACTGCAAATAATAAAAAGCGAAGTGGCTTTTATAAAAATTGAACACCGTGAGCTGTGTGCGTTGCCCAAACATGGTGTTGGCTGGGAGCAGTAATGCGTGCAAGTCTCTAGTGACGCGGAGCACATAAATGGGCAAACCCGTGTAAACAAAATGAGGTTGTTTAAGGGGAGTAGTTTTAAAAGACGTAAATATTGACTTTTGACGAAAATTTATGTGGCGAAGTCATTGTAGGAAAGTGTTGTTGGTTCGCATGAGTTTTGCATAAAGTTCTTTAGATTTTGCAACTGAATTTTTTATTTATACATATTAATGTAAGCATAAAAAAATTAAAATTCAGAAGAATATTTCTGATTTTTTTTTTGTTCCTTATGCTTACATGAATGCAGGTATGTTAAAAGTAATTAGGGTATTCACAAGGTGTCATATTGTGTCATATCGTCATATTGTCATATTTTTTTATGACTGTCATATTAGCACTGTTGTTGTTTCACATGCAAAATTAAAATATGACTGATACAACACTGCGCGGTATGTTTATTGAGTTTACTATTCTATCGGCTGTATTTGTTTACAAATACAGCACTGCGTGGTATGTTTATGACAAAATATGACATACAACAGTTAAGGGTGCTCACAAGTGTCGTATTTTTTAAGAATATTAAAATATGACATAAGACATACAACAAAGCTTGTGAATTGCCTAAATATTTATCACTTTTTAAATGTATTCCTTTTAAAATCTCTTCATATACAAAAGTCTAAAGCAACGAACTCATTTCAGTAAAGAGCAGAAATTATTAAATTTTTCACAAAAAAGTCAACAATAACATTAAAAGCGTGCCAAAATGCCAACAAATAATTGTTATTGCTACTGATTAACATCCTCACAACTCTAATCATAGCCACAAGGTGTGCGCCATAACCATCTTGCAGCCAGAGCACCAATCAGCACTAACAACACTTGCATTGTGCTGTTGTAATATACTCTATAATCCCATGACTAGGTAAACTACATGCAAAATACTTTCTATTGTCGATTTTATTTTATTTTCATGACTGTCAAAATGAAATTTCACTTACTTATGGGTGTAACAAATCGCAACTGTTGAAAAACGAGCGCGGTCTGGCAGAGTGCAATCGCATTTCCTTGAATTTTATCTAACCCTGATGGCCATTTATCCGCAGCGAGTATGAAATTTGCAGATTTTACTTCGATTTGTTGTTGCTTTTGTACCACTATTATTGCATATAAGCGCGGTTTAGTAGTTGTACCTGGCCTTAGGTCATAATTTAAGTTTTGCTATTGAAATTTAGCACGAAACTGGAGCAAATCTTACGACTGCCTACTGTTCCGGCGATTGCTTGTAAATTGCAATTATCTCTGTGTTACGCTGCGTTGGTTAGCGGTGAATAACGGCTGGTGGTTGTAAATGAATTTTTAGTGTCGGCAGTTGCAGATGGCGAGTATATTTAGTATAAGCTGAGTTGCCACAAATATTAGCGCGATCTTTAAACTCTTGCTTGACTGGTAAAGTGCACCGAAATTTAATTTTATATGCGGTAATAAGTTTCCGAACAAAGTTGTTTTTAGCCTTAAATATTAAAATAGTTTTATGCACATTCATTCTTTAAATAAATTGATTACTAAAGCTCGAGTTATTGTTCACCGTTTTTGAATGCTAATTTTTTCTGCTACGTTACGAAAAGAAAATATATTTGGCCTTTTGAAAAGAATATTGCTTAAGAATATTTTATTAGAATATTTTTTTATTATTATTTTATTATTATTATTTACATTGTACATAAATTCAGAATGTAGTTTCAAGTTCCACATTTTTCTGCTCCTCAACTTGGAGTCAGTTGTTCAGACTTTCTTCTTAAATTTATCTTCTGACTACCAAATACCATTCAGGTATCTTCAAGATTTTAGACCCACTCTTTTTGTTTTCAAATAAATAGACCGTTACAGATTTTTGTGGTCAGCGCTGATCTCTATTTAAATTACTTCACATATGTTTTTATACAACAGAGATATTTTTTAAAATAATACTGCATTTACTATCGAACTAATCCCACAACTTAGAAACAACTGTACCTCCATTGACAAAAGCACTGTGACCGTGCTTTGGAATTACATATCCAACCAAATCATAATAATATGCCAGCAATTAAAATAATTCATAAAAAACAGCAAAACAAAAACTAAACAAATACAATCGAATTCGCCTCAATTAAAAACAGTAGCAAAGAAAACATTGCCAAGCCGGTTTATTGTCGCTTAATGAGTCAACGGAGCGTTTGGATATAAGTGAATGAGTTAGAGTGTGCTTGAGCTAACTGGCGTCCGTTTGTCTAACAAAGTCAGCACATTCGCATAAAAACCAGATGATTAACGGACAGTTTAATGTGGATAAAAATGGGTGGCTAAATAAATTAAATACAACAAATAGAAACGCGTTATTTGAAATGATTGCAATAATTATATGATTGCTGTAATTAATTTGATTGACAAGTAAACTAGTTGTTGAAATCGTTTGACATTACATTTTTTATTCTGATTTAAAATGAATTAAAGGAAAATAAACAAATAATGAGCGAAAACTATGAGAAGACAACTTAGAAAAATAGTGTTATTTCTTGAGAAATTTTGCAGCTGCGAAACTTACGTGAAGTTAAGTAGGGTAGTATGTGGTGTGTGTTAGGTATGTTGAAGTAATGTTGGCTTCTGTTAGATTAGATTGAGTTTTGTCAATTCGTTTAAGGTGTGTCTACGTAGATATTTCATCATCGCTCGTGCAAAAGATGGAGAGTAGAGCAGAAAGTATATAAATAATCTCACCTTCTTCCATAATACATAGGATAATTATCGTATGTTCACAGGACCTCTTTTATTCCACTATAAGCCAAGGGATCTCGAAGCATCACAAATTTTGGTTATTGCTTATCACCTACGGAGTAGTAGAGTGAATCATAAATAAACCTTTCTTTCTCTCAATAGAAATCGTTCTTTGTTCAATTACGGTCTTTTATTTAAAAAATGTCAACCTTAGAAAGCTGCGACTGAAATTTACAATAGCATTTCTTAAAAATTAGAGAACGAATTGTTAACTTTCATTATAAATTTCTCAGGAATTTCAAGTTGTTTTGGTCAACTTGTCGGTTATTTTTCAAAAATTATCCTTCCAAGACCCCACAGGGAACAACAATTTTCCATTATCACACTGCAACAATTACATCCCATGTCATTGCCTTTCTTTGCTATCCCCGCAACTGCAATTTGTGCAACGCCAAGTAAAAACAAAAAAGCAAGCATTGCAAACTTTCAACAAAAATAAATGGAAATGTCATCGATTTTCCAGATATTATAGTGCAATTTGTTATCATTTCATCGCCGCCAAAAGTCGGCACACTTCCAAAGCAGCACCGAAAGTTTATAATCAAACCGCACTCAATTAAATTTAAGTCACCGACTGAAAAATAAGAAATAAAATTTTGTATACATACGTATACTATATTTATACATATATTATATATTATATACATTTATCTGCAAGGCTTTTAAAGGAGATTTCGACTTGACGGTGGGAGGTATGCGCCCGAGTAGTCAAGCTTGGAAATGCGCTGTATGCAAATATATATGGGGTATTCCATACCAAATCGACTACTTTTGAACCCGACCCCTTTAGATTTTGTTGAAACTTATCCATCCTTTTCTACCCTTTGAAAAACATTTTTGAGAATTTTTTCAAAATTTTTTGTCCAACTTCAAAAAGTTATGAATTTTGTTATTTTTTTGCTAAAAAATGGCTTTTTTATTTTCAAATAGCCTTGTTTTTTTTTAATTTTTGTTTTTGAATGAACTTTTCGAAAAATACACGAAAAAAATTTAACACGATCAACTATATAAAATAATCGTATTTTTTTATTTATTTAAAAAAAAAGAAATGAAAAATTGTTTTTTTCCGTAAACTTTATTTCTATCATATAAAAAATATAATTTAACTATTTTATAATTTCACAGAAACAATACAAAAAATTATTTATTAATTTTTTCTCTGACGTTTAAATATTTTACAAATTTTATGTTCAGTAACAGCAAAATCTAAAGGGGTCGGGTTCAAAAATGGTCGATTTGATATGGAATACCCCATATACATTCACATGGTACTTATATACATACATATACGTGTGTACCATAAAAGAATTAACATTATCTTCGGCAGGCGATCCGACGTTGCGTTCGTCTTTATCAGCGCGACCGCGTTACACCCACAAGCTGGCGTCGCCGAACCAAAACAGGATTTTTGCTATATTTTCTTTTTGTACTTTTTAATTTTAATATGATTTTTCTATTTTTTTCTTCTTTTTTGTCGTAACACGCTATCGCTTGGCGCATTTGTAAGTATCTGAGGTTTTTAGCCAAAAGCCACAGCTAATTTGCGGCTCAGGTGTTGCCTTTTTAGCTACTGGCATAAAATGCAACAAAGTATCTCTTTCGATGTCAGATAATTTGTAGCAGAACACTGTAAAGGGTATTGATCTCACAGGGGTGCGAAGTGTGAGATTTTGTACTTGATAGCATGAGTAGTTTTATTATTCGATTGTTTAACGCACTTGCGGCACGCAGAATTCTTTAGGAAAGTTTGGTCACTCGAATTTTATTGGTTATCGGAAAAATTATACAGTTGTTGTTTATGCTTATACTGTATATGTAGATAGAGTAAACAAGTACGCATATGTAAAAGAACGAGCAGAAACAAAAACGCTGTGATGTGACATGCAACAAACACACGAAAGAATCCGGAATTACAGCTAAAAAGTTCAATTTATTTTTTTTTTAGAGTTCCACAGTCTGAGCCCACTTCTTTGATGAGCTTGTTTGTGTATGGGAATACATATGAAGCAGAAAATTAGTCTCAATATGTAAGAATAATTCTTCGATTATTGCTTGATATTTATGAATTTTATGTAATATAATTTATACGAAACTCTGGTCATTCTTCGAAAAAATTATAATTCTTTCGATTTGAAATACGTAAAAGCAACTTCGTTAATAATTTTTGATCAAGTTTCATTATTACATCACACCAAATATAATTTCTTTAATATGCTGTAGTAAAGCAGTACGAAAACTAAAGTTGAAATACACCTTTCCACAGCCAACCACACTGCCATTGCTCCACCAGTTCACTTGCACACTTGCGCGTCCGCTTGTTATTGCCTGTCAATTGGAGCAATTAATTACTGGCTGCATTATGAATTGGCGGCTGATATGTACTTTATGTAATGCATTCATTTTATGACAACAACAATTTCCTTTCCACAGCCAACAACTCAATAGCAAAGAACCCTAGAAATTACTGTGGCGTTTTGGATTACCTTGAAAGTAATTTTCGCAACAGCAACATATACTTTTTAACACCCTTTTGCAAGCCGCGCAACATACGAACACACATCTATACAAATCCAATGCCGTCATGATTTATATGCAAACACATACGCTAAATGCATACACAGAAAATAGAGAGTACATGCTTGCATGTGTGTGTTTGCAAGGATTGCTGGCGTCTTTGCCGCTTCAAAGGCAATCAGTTGCGGTGGATTAAGTCAAATTGACTTTTAGTTGTGTCTCACCTCGAGTTCGTTTGCTTTTTCTTGTGGTGGCGCAGTCAACCACCCGACAGTATTATTGAGTTGAACTTGTCCGGGGTTCACGTTAAATTTAAGTACTTTAAGGTAGAATTTGACTGTGGCGTGATGTGTTTATTACAGGTGGAAGGTATTTACAATGTTGCAGGCAGACAATATTTTTTTTGTTATATTTTATTATGAAGTTTATATATTTTAATTTTTTAAGAATTATATTTCTGCTAGCTTTCGTTGAGGGTTTGTAGTTTCTTCCAATGCTATCAATCATAGAAGCAAGGCATTCTGACTACTCAACGTAAACGAAATATCATAGGTGTTGTAGAGGAGTGTGAAATGCCTGTTCGGTGGCTTTGTAGACTTCTGGTTATGGGGGTATTCTGGTCTAGAAATTAAAAAAACTCGAATTTTTTTTTTCAAAGTTTAACTATTCAAGAATATGTTTACAAGAGCATTTTTCAAAATTCAAGTTATTTCCGGAGGTATAAGAATTTTTCTAACTCGGCATCTAAATTGGTTCGGTCGGAACTAATCGAACAAAAGACATTACGCGAAACTTTAAACGCGTTTTTCTCAAAACTGACTTTTTCGGAACGATACCCACGATTTCTCAGGTTCTACTCTATCACTTTACTTGAAATTTTTATAGAGTCTTCTTTATAGGTTTGTCTATAGTTGGAACTAGTCCCATCCCCAAATTTTTGTTTTTATTATTTTAAAAAATTCGAAATAGTCAGAAAAAGTGATCCAAAAAAGCTTTTTTTTCAGACAGTCGCCATTTTGTGAAAAAATTTTTTTCCCACCTTTCGGTAGTTCCGGCTATTGCGACATTATTTTAGAGTAATAATCTTTTTTGTCTTGGGTTCAGATAACTAGGAGGGTTGAAATCATGGGTATGGTCACGTGGAAATTTTTAGAGACCCCCCACTTCGTCATCTCATAATTTTTGAAATTTTTTACTTTTTAGTTTTTAATTTTTTTCTGTACTCTTCTAAAATTAGCAAATAACCAATAAAAAAATGGATAGTAAAAATATGAATTGCCATTTTTTTACGACACTTTAAAAATTACCTGAATTTCATGCTTCTTGACCAGAATACCGCCTTATGTATGTGTAAGAAATGTTGGCCAAACAGCAAAATCTACGTTGGTTGATTGGTTGTTTTTTGTGCTTTGAAGCTTCGATTTAGAGCCAAATGTGTAGACACTGTTTTATTTGTTCAGGAAGAATTGCAAAAATTTTAAGACATTAGGAGCCAACATGCAAGCAAATTTACATATTTACAATGTTCTATAAGCAAAAACCAAAAGTAATATAACATTTGCTACCTTGGTATCTCTTGTGAGTCTGTTTGTTTTTTCTTACATATTTCTACTACTTTCTGTAGCTATTGGTGCTTTTCAAATTCTTATATGTACGAAGTAGTGCTTTAGTTTTTCCATAAAATTTTTTCATTTATATTTATACCCCACACAAAATTTCTTTGTCAAAACTCTCAACTGAGTACTGTTAATGGCAATGCGCCTACAGTTCGCTATAATGCGCAAATTTATAGTTATTATACAAAACAAACAAACATCACCTTATTTATTCAACATTATATTGTCTAAAATGAATAAAACTGAAATCAAAGTAATCAAAAGAGTATTTAATTTTACTGAGCCGACCACCTGTGGCAGCGTAATTGGTTTGCGTAATTCACCTCAGTAATGCTATAATCGTGGTAAGCAACATCAGCGGCTCCAGCAACATCTCCAACGCTTTCCCATCAACGCTCATCATTTTTCTTAATTCCATCTGGTTGCCCAACAAAACGAGAAGTAATGAAATCATAGTTAAAGGAAATGAAATACAATTTTCCATTCCTCCAAGTAGACGTGCAATAAGACATCAGCAGCCGACCGCCGTAACTCCCAGAGTGTTAAGCCTAGTAGGTGGTCCAGCGCGTTTTGTTGGCGCCACGCATTAAACGCACTTTTCTCAAAACTATTAAGGTGTTTTTATATAAATAACAGCTATACACATGTACTTGCGTAACTTGGAGCTCCATGAACTTAAGTTTGCACAAGGCGAGGAAATTATTTGTAATTATTATTTGAGAAACTAAATCATTTATTTTTATTTAATTAATAAAATATATTTCAAAATTCAAAGAAATCTAATTCCTTAAGAAACTGCTTCTTGTCTTTGAACTTTAATTTTAAATTATTAAAAAAATAACAATGCTTAACATTTGGGTTTAATTTTCCATTGCATGATTAATAATTATTTTACTAAGTACCTCCTCTCTGCCTCAAGGTATATTTTTTTGTAATTTATTAGTATGAACGAATTTTTGATTTCTTGATTGAATTTTAAGTCGAGCACACAGTGAAGTTAAGTCATTGCACAGAGATAAATTATCTTAGCGCTTGAATATGGAACGAGTTTAATAAGAAAATGATGTTCAAGTTTAAGTTTAAGCTTAAAGTACTAGCATAGTAAGAAATTGTTGATGGATTTTTAAGAAAATCTCTTAGCTAATTATTGATTAAATGTAAAAGGCAATCTGCCTTAGTCTTAAAATAAACAAGAGCATTCTGTAAGACAAATTAACTGATATTGAATTTATGTTACTTGTATATTTAATTCACTGAACAATAAGTTTCCATTGAATATTTTATAATCTATACTAATATTTCCTTTTCGGCTTAGTTAAGATTAGAAAGCTAACTAAGAGTCACATCTTTATGTTTAGCTAAGCAACAACTTAATCAATAAGCAGTTATGTACTACTTGAATAGTATCAGATTCTTATCTAATCACTAGACATCTGATAGTAATATCTGCCAGTCTTACTGCTGTGGCCTATGCGCATGCGTCCAATAGGTAATCGGCTTTAAACTTGAATTGGCAGGCTGTTAACACGCAAATACTTATCAACATGTGTCAATTAAAAATTATCTACCAGTTTGTAGCTGAAAATTGCAATTGGCAATCGGATGGTAAGAGTACGCTCTGGGGAAAATCGAATAAGACACAAAAAAATCAATTTATATTTTTATAAAAGATATTTATAATATCCGATGTTAAGTTTGATATAGGACCAGCCATTATTTGGATATTTTGCTGCTTATTTATTTTGTTACACATTACTTTATGATACATTAACTTAAATTACGTTATGAAGCATTTTTATTTTATAACACATATTTTGGGTGCTGCCCACGTCACCTTTGGCAGTCATAACTTCGAAGTTATAGATAATTTCGTCTATCTTGGAGCCTGCAACAACAACGTCAAGCTCGAAATCCAACCCAGGATATCTCCGGCCAGCAGTTGCTACTTCAGACGAAGTAGGGAGTTGAGAAGTAAAGTCCTCTCTCGATGGCTTCTACGCCAGTAAAGAAGAAGAGATATTAGATGCTAAGCATTGTAAAAACTCTTGCCTCCCTTCTTATCTCTTTCTTCCGCCATCTCTATACTTCCAAATCACTATATGCTTAGCCTAAGCATTTACTAGAACTCTATTTACTTTACGTTTCTGTAAATAATCTTCTTCTTCTCCTCACTGAACTTGTTTTGTGCCACTTGCTAGAACATAAGCATATGACGCTAATAAGTATTTTTCGTTAAGAATTTTGATAACGGAAAAACTCAATTATTAACATTCTCACAACTTCGCTTATAATTATTCATATCACTGTAAGATCGATCGGTCATTTTAACGTTAATTGTCTCATGTAGAAATTTATGGCTCTTGTGGCTAAGTTGATTGTGATTTCAATTTTGTCTGGTTGCATGCATTAAATGCAAATTTCAATTATAATTTATTCAACTTTCTGCCAATTACAGTTGTTCGAGAGTAGGTAATGGCTTGCCACAGAAGATGGGTGTATTTAATTGGTGTTGGTGTGTCTAATCGAAAAAGAAAATTGAATATTCGCTATGGAGCGTAGCTGTAGTAAAAACCAGTTCTCGCGAAGATTGGTAATTGTTTTGGTGGCTTTGGCTATCATTGCTAACAAGGAACAACAACAATCGCGATTATTGAAGTTAAATAGAGGTTATTTTTTTTTAAATTTCCTTTTTAAAAAAATGTTTAGTTTTCTCGTTATTTCTTTCTCCGATTAACCAGAACCCTCGAGTCTCAGGATGTATTTTATGAGACATTGACGCTTTATTTAAAACTAAAGAATTGTAATTTATCAAAGAAAAAACATTTACAATATGTGTTGTCAATCACACATATGTATATATAGGCATTAACAGCTGGTTTGACAATTATCCCTCTAAAAGATTTCCTTCACTCTAATTTAGTTCAATTTTATTTTTGCCTAGGTTAGTAAATACGTTAACACCTTACATTTGCAGCAATTAAAAAGCTGCTTGATAATTTTTTCCAAATTACAACCATCAAGATTTTACTCTAAAAATTGAAAACCAACTTTTTGGTTTTATTGCCACTGGATAGTAATCAAGATTGTTTTCAACTTAACTTATAGTTCAAACATTTATTCAGTACCTGTTTTTATTTATCTTTATGTACTTGGAAAAAAGTACTCCAGGTTCGAAGGTTTTCGATTCAGTACCCGCTGGTGGTAGATGTGTAAAAGGAAGACCTCCATGCCGTCAGAGAGATCAGGTGGATCTGGCTACACTTGGTATCTCAAATTGGCATCTAATGGCGAAAAGAAGAAACGGCTAACGCGCTACTGTTAACTCGGTAAGAACAGCGTAAGTGGTCTCTACAAAATAAAGAAGAAAAACTCTCTTATATTCTAAGCATACTTTCTTATATTTTATTAAAACTAAATTGAAAAGTTGAATATCCTTAATTATTTAATGGTTATATGGTTAGATGGTCTTATGTACAAAATAAAAACGCTACTCCCGCAAAACACCCACGAACTGTTTAAGTCCTACTTTTATGATCGAAATTTTGTAGTTCGATGTAACACCACTACATCTGAAGCCCAAAAGATTGAAGCTGGTGTACCACAAGGCAGTGTTCTTGGCCCAATGCTATATGTTTTATACACTTCAGATATCCCAGTAAGCGACCGCCTGACTATGTCTACTTTTGCCGATGACACTGCAATAATCAGCCGCTCCAAGTGCCCAATTCATGCAAATGCGCTGCTAGGAAATCATATCGTAGCTGTGGCCAACTGGCTCGCAAACTGGAGGATAAAGGTTAACGAGCAAAAATGTAAGCACGTTACATTTACCCTAAACAAGAGCAGCTGTTCGCCTTTGACACTGAACAACGTACAAATACCACAAAGCAATCATGTTACTTACCTAGGAGTCCATCTGGATAGGCGACTTACTTGGCGAAACCACATAGAGGCTAAAAGGACTTACCTTAAGTTAAAGGCACGTTCTTTGCATTGGCTTATTAACTCTCGCTCAGCCCTGAGTCTGGAGTATAAAATCATTATATACAACACTGTTTTAAAACCAAACTGGACCTATGGGTATGAGCTGTGGGGCAACGCGAGTAGCAGCAACATCGAAATTCTTCGTCGTGCGCAATCAAAAATTCTTCGTACAATCACCGGAGCACCGTGGTATATCCGAAATGAGAACATCCAACGCGACTTAGGAATTCCAGACGTACGAACTGAAATAGACCAACGAAGCGCGAAGTATGCATTGAAACTTTCGGTTCACCCAAACCAACTAGCAAGATCGCTATTGCGTGTGAACAGGAGCCCAAGATTACGTAGAAACGACTTACCAGCCCAGACGTGATATATTTTAGGCCCAGTTTAAAAAATAATCACCCATGTAGGGTGTAAATTAAGTGAGTAGTTTAAGATTCGAAAACTTATTGTTAGGCTCTTAAGTAGGGTAGATTCAATAAATAATAGGAAAGTTAATAAAAAAAAAAAATTTAATATTTATGAGCCCTGCTATATTATTTAATTTGCCAAAAAAAGTCCTCAGGGCATCATTCAAAGTAAGATGACAAACCAGTGACTTTTACGATGTCATCATAACTTAACCAGAATATTAAATACGCAAAATATAATTTATGCGCTCTGCAAAAAGTACAATCAAGGGCAGAAATGAACTCCTTGATACCAGTATATAAATTGTTTAATAATAATTTATGTTATAAAATAAATATTGTTTCGTTAGCATACAAAATAATTTTATTAAATATTTAAATTCTGATTTATACTAACTTGTTAAAGCGAAAGGGAGACTCCACGCGGGTCAAAACAATAAACTGAAGACTTAAGCGCCGAACTTTTCGCTATCAGAACAACAATTTTGCTAGAAATTGTTACATGCTACAGCTCACATTGCCTTTCAGGTTAAGTAGCTATTGAACCATGAAAGTGGCAGCAAATAAATACAAACAAAAAGACAAAATACATAAGAGGTTTATGGGAATAATATAATATGACTTTATTGCCTGCGGCGGGCAATTGTAGTGGGCGTCACCAGTGATATTAAAAAGCAATTCAGCATTCGATTGCATTCACCTGACTTGCTTGGAGCAAAAGCAAAGAAGCTGTTCTTAGGTGAGCACACATAAATAAACATATGTATGTAAGTGCGGTGGCATTGTCTTGTGGCAAGCATTGTGTTTGTTGTGCCGATCCTTTCTTTGCTTTGCCACTTCCATGCACTTTTACATTAGATTTGAGTTGATATTAACATAGAAAAGACTTGTAAGGCTTCAGGAGAACGCTTTTGCCCGGTTGATATATTTTGCATACTTCTTTCTCTTGCATGTGGCAGTGAACGTGTTGAGTTGGGGAGTTGCGGCTAGTTTGATAATGATAGTTTTATGATAAATTTATATGTTTTATGATAAAATTTATGAGCATTGTAATTTAAATTAATGAGAAAAAATTGTGATTTTATAAAATTATAGTCATAGCATGCATATTTGAGGCAGTTACAATGGCAAGCAAATCATATATATATTTATGCTGCGAAGAGAATTGATTTTGGCGTGGGCTTAATAGATTTTTGAACGTCATTTTAGATGCAAATAACTTCGGTTATGTTAACATACCATTTCTTCATGTAATTTTAGGACATGCGGTAGACGTACTTACATACATACAATATATCGGCACATAAGGTATGTACATTAGTTTAAGTTATGTCAGTCAGAATCTAAGTATAAGTTTAAGACTTAGTATCAGTTTATGTCTAAAATACTTATAGCCAGGATTTGAAAACATAGCTTTCTCACTTCCTTTCGTACTTTCCATGGATTAATCACCCAGCCGGCTGCAATTAGCAAAAATGCGGTAGCGAATTGCACGCATTAATTGGCAACACTCTTTGCGCTTTCAAAGGCATCCTGCCGCGTGTGTTGCCACCGTGCAGCGTTCATTGCAAAAACAACGCCAAAGGGCTTATGGTATTTTATTGCAGATGCTAATTTAATTTGCAGATGTCTAATACAGGCTGAATGGAGATGTAGTTTCCAACAAATATATAAAAAACAACAACAATGAATATATTCACTTCCAGCTGCAAGCCAAATAACTCAATGGCAATCCCTTTGTGGAAGGGATAAATGTCGTGGGGCATGCGCATCTGTCCTGGTTGGCAAGTGTGTCCAATCACAAACAAAAATGCAGATTATTTCCGAGATAAAACAATTTATGTCTGCGCTTTAACATTGTATTCATATATATATAGTACATGGATATATGTTTATTCGAGCCCTCTTCGTAACAGCTTTAGTAATACGCGTAAAGGCGTAGCAGTAGAACAGCTGCAGACTTTATATTGATTCCTTTATATTTGTCTTGCACATAAATCGCAATTATGTTGCTGTCTCAAGACGGTAATATCATTTTGTAGTAAACCAAAGCGTGACAAAAATAGTTTAAGATAATCCATTTATGAATATAATAAAGATAATATCAAAGCTTCAAAAGCATTGAAAATGAAATCCTTTGTTTCTTTAGTCATCTTCATTCCATTAAAATATTAATTTTGTAATTCTACGTACTCAATTACTGGTTTCTTTAAGCTTCAACATTCGAGCGAAAATAAAAAGTAAAACCAATAATGATTTCTTAACCGAAGTTAGCAATAATTTTTCATGGAAATATGATCATCTGTGTGAACAGGGTCAGATATGAAAGTTGTCTTCATTTGATTCTCCAATACTGCGTGTATTAGCTATTGCACTTAAAGGGTCTTTCTCTTGGCTTAAACAATGTTGGATTTTATAAGAACTTTTTAAATAATATTGTTAACAAATTTTCAGTATAAGTAATTAATTAATTTTTCGCTTTGAAAAACTCAGAGCAAATTAGCCATGATTGAGCTAAAAAAAGAAGAAGTGTCTTCATGAGAGTTCAAAAATTTTCTTTTTTATGAGGGTAATTCGATACAAATTTATATGAAAAACTGCTTAAAGCACAAAGTCATCCATCGCCTACCAATGAACGCACAAACACGCACACCAACTCACTTTAATGCCTTTGAGACACATGCGTGTGTCAATAAAAACGCTTACAAAACCATAACCACAATAACGACTGTACAATCAGCAATATAAAAGAAGCAATCGCAACTAAAGTCATGGACAATAGAATTCGCGAAGAATTGCTTTTCACACGCTTGATTAAGTGAAATCTTTCCTTGCCGCCAGCGCGGTTGTAAAAGTGATTGTGCGGTTTGCTGGTTGTAGTGTTGGAAAAGTGGAAGTTGAATACATGCAATGCGGAAGCATGAGGAGGCACTTGACTGCTAAATAATTGGTCGTTTACCTAATAGTTCTTTTGTAAGCATAATTTAAGCTTTGCTGTTTCATAGACATTTTTTCCTTGGATTGTTTTTAAGCAATGACTTTTTTGAGTTAATTAGTCTTTGTTCATTTACGATAACGATTTTTTTTTTCAATATTTGTGCGCTTATAAGAATAGATAAGCGTTTATACCTCTATATGAAAGTCGGCAGATGGCAAAAATAATATTGCTTATCAAACATAATTTCATAAAACTCTGAAGAAAACGTTAGGAAATATAGAATTAGAACATATGACAGGAAAGGATGTGTTCATATAGTTTTGTCATGGATTCCAAGAATGTCCAACTCAATCTTTACTCACTACTCGTATTTCCACGACAATTGGACCTACGAAACTGTAATGTAGATATAGTGAATGAATGAATCATAAAATGGATCTGTGTGAAGGCAAATGCAATGCGAATCGGCTACATGCACTTATTGTTCATATGCACATAATATTATATAATATATTTGTGCGTTAACGTAAAATCGGTGGAAGTATGAAAATCAGTCCAGGGACACCAATTTGTCAGTTATGAACTACCTTCGAGTAATCGTACAAGTATAAAGTGTAATTTACTCCCGCATGCATTTGTGGACCATACTTACTTACACACGTGTATAAATATACACCTAACGACACATATAATGTTTTATGCAAATCCGTTTTTAACGAACATGGAACTTGAAAGGTTTCTTTTAACGAAAATTGATTTGATTGTTTCTTAAGTGCAACGAACAGCAATAAAAGCACCGAATCAGAGTAAAGTTACCGCTACAATAACAACAACAACAACAGTAGAGTTGCATTCGAGCAAACCACAGCCACAAAACAAATTGCAAAGTGAACTGCTTTAAAGGGGTCAAAACAAAGTGTAAAATTAGTAACTGACCGTGCTCCTCTATGCTGGCGTTAGAATCGTTAAATTTGCATTTGTAATGGATACTTGCAATAAGTTCTGTGGCAAGGTGTGAATACGCCTCGCATATTTGAACATTTTAAAAACCAAAATCTGGCTAAGGTGCAATTTCCGGACCAAAAGCGAATTATTGGAGCGATAAGTGCGAATGCAATTAAATAGCTTAGCATGACTAACCGGGGCACAAACAGCGATTTGTAATTGAAGAATTCGTGGTACATATTCACTTGGGTATTGAGTGGAGTTGCAAAAAAAAAACTACTTTGTTGAAATTCTCGTGACTGCATAAGTATTCAGAACAAATATAAAATGTAATCCGAATCGACTGTACCAGTTCCGATGGTATAGCTTTATCGAAACCAGAGGCGACGCTTAATTAGTGTGGAATTTAGCAAGAGTTGCCACCTATCTGAAAACTAAAATTAACTTGAATTGTCAAATAGCTCAAATTTCTCCTAGATAAAAAATCATGTTTTCAGAATTTCCATATTCTCTTAAAGATAAAAGTACTAGCGCTAAATTTCCTATACTCATTGAATGATGATATTTTAGGCCCAACTGATTTCCGAACACAGTTCTGGGAAATTAAAATTAAAGGCCACCACATGTTTGTATGGGTCGAACTGAAAGCTTCCCAAAATACGAGTAAATTTAATTTCATATTTTCTCAGGAATTAAATTGAGTAAGAATGTTTTTTTAGTTCAAACAAAAAATTCACATAATCTTCTTTGGTATGACAATATTCGCCGTATCCTTTCTGTATTAAAATATAAAAAAAAATGAGAATTGGAGAATTGGAGAATTAAGAAAAATAAAATTTTTTTACTAAATTTTTAACCAGTAAGTATAAAATTGAAATATATGGTATTGACAAAATTGAGCGAAATTATAAACAAAGACACAGCCATTCCAAAAATTTAAAATACCATATAAATAGTACTGTACCTTAGTTTTAAGCTAAAGCTTTAGTTTAAGCTAAGAGCTAACGTTCAGTAAATTCAAATTTTAAAATTTTCAAAGAAGTTAATCCTTTCAATATTTGTTGAAATATTTTTAAACACATTAAATTGCAAATCATTTTCAAATGCTAAACTTTGAAAATGGTAGTAATGAGTTTTTACCTAACTACGTGTGCATCTTGACAGCGTGTATTTATATGCGTGTTTCTAATAATTTTATATATTTCCTTCTCAACGTTATTATTGGCGTCTGTTTAGCTCAACTACTAGTATGTAGCATACAGTTCAGCACAGTCTCCTGCCATAATTACAATAAAATTTATGTTCTTGTGGATAATTACAAGAGCTCGCTTATACTTTTCTTGCTGCCTACCATTTGCCAACCACAATTGTCTACTTTGTTGGATAACTACAACTGCGGCTGACGGTTACATAGAAGCGTGTGTGTTTATGTTCAGTCTGCTTTGTTGCAACGCTGATTGCAGCTTATGTTTTTAACTGTGCGCTCATAAAGTGACCGAGAATTTATATGCATTTCATGGCCGGAGTGACAGTTTTATGAAAATCGGTGCTTAAGAACGGACTAAGAGCTGCGTTCCGAGAGAATAAAAAAACATTCCCGAATTAATGTTGGAGGATTGTTGCAAGATGAAGGAGTGCTGATTTGGATAGTTGCTAGAACTGTTGTCGGATGTGTGGGACTATAGGAAAGATGCAGAAATGGCATCACCATATTTTTTTATATACATACATATTACATATATATACATAATATATATTTTTATATACATTATGTGTATATACATATTTGGCGGAGAAGAAACAGAAAATTGGTTTTTGTATTAAACAGTTAACGCAAATGCAAAGTAAACGCGAAAACTTGCAACGCCAAGAATGACTATAAGTATATGGTATTTGCATTACTGCATGCATAGCAGCGAGAGCTTGCGTTTGATTAGAACGAAACTATAGCTTTTGGACCTTTTGCCTCCCATTGGGAGCCTCAGCAAGCGTGTTTTTTTAGAGAGCTTTCCCTATTTTATGACACCTTCACTTTCTATTCTACTAGTGAAAACCATACTCTTGTTTAATCAAAACACTTATGACTGTATAGAATCAAACCAGAAGACTTTGTTACTTAAAAGTTTCAACTTTGAACACTCATTGTAGAAATTATGGATACATTTACTAGCGTATTTCTTTACATTCCGTTATTCTACTGTTTTCCGCTAATTAATTGATTTAATGCGTTATAACCAAGCAAAAGCAACAACAAAAAGCAATTATTGTACCTAAGTTGGCATAGATTAATCGCCGGTCTATAATTTTTACCACATAAAAGGAAAATGTGTACGAATCTGAATGTATGTAAAAACAAAATTAATTCCCTAAGCAACACTACAACAAACCGAAAATGGTGTGTTGCCAATTATTCAACTTACGTGAAATTGTTGAAATTTAAGAATCTGAAGAATTTCCTCAGCACTGACAGTTAGCAAACAACTCGCTTTAGTACCATAAAAAGCTGTTTGAGCTCAAGCCAAATGACCATAACTGAAATTAACACTTTCCGCCGCGACCGAAAAAGGCGAAAGCAGACAAACATACCGCACATATATGCAGCTTAGAATGCGATCCAGCCCATATATTCAGCCATATACATACACATGCCCGCTGCCAAAGCGATAATTTTCTTGTTCAATTGCGAAGCTCAGCAATTAAACTAAATTTAATTGAGTCATAATTTAGAAGGATATTTTGAAGACGCGCTAAGCTGAGAGTGCACGCTGAGTTTAGAAGTATGTGGTGAAGGATAATGTCTTTAGACGGGTTAAAAAACTAAACGTCAGTGGAATAATAATAACTCAGTTAGTTGCATGCACTACTTGTGATTATGTCTGATGAGTCAACGGATTCTTTCACTTGGACTGATTTTAGTCTTATACTACAAATTTAACTGTCTGCATATGTGGTTATGAATGTGTGTGTTTATCTGCAGGGTCAAGAACTGCACCGACACGTACGCAAGGAGCAATTGTTCGTTCGCATATCTGGGCCCGCAATCTGCCACAAGCGTCAAAATGTTATATCTCGATGTCAGCGTACAACTTTGCTGTTTTCGGTTGCATGTTCGTCTGTATGTAAATGCATATTTACGCGCTGTCCGTCTGACCGTCATTTAGTCACTGCTGAATTATGATGATAAATTTTGCGTATTTCAGGCGGTAATATTTTACGAGTAAATAACTATTTTGCTTTTCATATAACAAGAATACTAACACGATTCTATAGGACTTCAGCTTAGATATTTAAATAACATTTGTCGTGAGCTGCAGCTGAGTTAAAGATTATCAACGCCATTATAAATTACACAAGCTAGTCAATGCGGATTCGGTGTGAACTGAAGAGCAAGTAATCTGATGACGAGAAGTGTTCCGGTCTAAATATCATCAAACTGTTAAAGCGTCGAAATGCAAAGTTCTAATGGTACAAGGACAGCTTTCAACACTTACCTCCCGAGGTCTGGTCTTGACTTGTGGAGAAAAAGATTGTAATCTTTGATATCTAATAAGATAATTTATCTAGAGTCCCTACGTGGGATCCAAGTTTACCATTTTCACAAAATATTAAAAAAAGTTAAGTTTCATTCTAATGCCTAAATTTGGTATTCGCACTGAATGATGTGTAATAAAAATTAAATTTAAAAAGGATTAAAAAGTAATAAACTTTTAATAAGCCATAAATTACTAAATAAAATAATTTGAATACCTCTGTAATAAAATTAAATGTTGTATTTGCAATACGTACTAATTTAATGATCTCCAATTCGATATGCCCAAAATTGTAGTAGCAATTTACAAACTACACCGTGGATAAACAATTTAGCGCAACAAATTATCAGCAACAAATTGCCGCAACAACACCGCAGTTAACTAAATATACGCCAACAAAAACATACACAAAATTATCAAAAAATATTAACATTCGTTATCTCGTTTAATGCAAACGAATAATTTGTTTTTAGTTTCGACATACACACAGACATTATGTATAAGCGCCTGTTATGGTTGCAACCACCCTATTTTCAACGCCTTCAACAAGCCGAGCACTCCACTGAGATAGGAGGTATCAACGCAAAACTCCCACGAAAATCCGTTGACCGCCCGATAAGGCTGACAAATTCATGTAACATACACACACACATACATAAAGTTTTAAAGTAGTTTTTTGTGGGCTGCCACAAATTGTGGCACATAACTTGCAATGCTGCCACCAAATTTGTTAGACATTCATGTCAATAACTTTGGCAAAAATATAGTTTACAACAAACATGATTTTGTGGCAGCGAGTTAAACTTTCCAAATGCGGACATGAATTATTTCGATGTGTAAATTTTCTATATAAAAATGTGTATACAATTATCTGAGTTTGTGTATATTTGCGAAGGAGATACCAGTATGTCAAGCGTAAGAAATTAGTTTCTAAGTGTACCCACATGAATTGACAGCAAGCTGGTGCCTCTTGCCGCAACTGACCGTTTGTTCCGTACTCGGAAAAATTAAATGCTCTCATAAATGTTGTTGTACAGAAATATTTGAAATAATTTGTCACAACAAAGTGACAAGTTTGTTATGGAATTTTGCAGTTATTTATTCGTTCATATGTGTGTATGTATATAAAAATGTACAGTGACGTGCAATATTTAAGCTCAAAGAAACTATCAAATTTTAATTAATGTTTGGCGAAATAATCAGACATTTTACAAATAATAACGAAAATAATTATAAGCTGCGGGATCCTTCCCACTAAGTTCTATAA
The DNA here is from genome assembly GCA_037783105.1 of Bactrocera zonata. Taxonomy (NCBI): domain Eukaryota; kingdom Metazoa; phylum Arthropoda; class Insecta; order Diptera; family Tephritidae; genus Bactrocera; species Bactrocera zonata. Next base: position 31,017 of record JBAWJQ010001736.1, read on the forward strand.
AATGAAAAATGCAATAAAAATCTATCAGTAAATTCACGCAAGAGAAGGTAATTTGTTGCCGCATTAAAACAAGATCCCGAATTCTCTGGAATTTTATATACATAAAGTATGAAAAAGTATTTTAAGATTTTTATAATCCCGCTGTTTAGGATTTTTGCAATAACATCGTTTGAAAATTAAACCTCTTACCACCAATTGAGATGAGACAGTAAAGTAAATCGCCTCAGAGCTGCTTACATATGATGCGCATACACAAATCCACTTTTTATGGTTTCAAATTCTCAGATTACTAATGTATGTTTTTTTTGAATTTTCTAAAAAATATTACGTTCTTTATTCTTGAAAGCGGAAATTCAACTTGTTCATATCTTCGAACCAATACAATTAACGACTAACAAAGCAATCTCACTTGGAAATAATAGGCAGCGCCGCCTAGGTGGTACGGAAAATCAATTGTGGTCTTTACGGTACAAAAAATTGAAGTTAACGAGCTCTGTTTGCAATCAGAGGCCAAATCTTCTGTGCTAAGCACATATTTATACATGTGCGTGTACAGTGTGTGCAAATAACTGCAGCAGTAGACTTGTATAATTGCTTATGAGTCAGCTGATATTGCAATGCAAAGCATATGGAATTATCTGGAACTCAGAAACTCATGGTAATTAAATGTGCTTAATTGGTAGTAAAGATATTAAAAGAAATTCTTAATGAAAAAAATTATACTTATACATATGTATGTACTATATTTATAAATTTTTAAAAGCAATAAAGCATTTACTGGTTTTTCGAAAATCCAAAGAACTTCTTAAATTATTTTAAAGTACTATTGCTTTGAAAACAAAAAACAAATAATGTTTTCCATACATCCACAAACAATTGTCTTTAATCACTATACTCACTGCTGTGCTATCAAACGTTTCGTAGGAGACTGAGCGTCTAACCAGTCAAGTGCTGAATACTTTACATACCAATATTGATTGTTGTTGGCAAAAACAGGTATTTTTACAATGTTGTTACCCAAAACGAAGTGTAAACAAAATCATGACACGTTTGACCCAAATACCTTGCTACAATGAGATATGCAAACAATTGTATTGACTGTACAAACGACATATACTCAAATAAATATATTTGTATATACCTTAAAATATTTGAATATGTGGAGGTATATTATAGAGTAATTGACTCTTATCACACAGGGTCAGCATATTATACGTCGATACACCTTTTTATTTAATTTTACTACTTTTTAATTCAATGATAAAAGGAAATTATTGAGGTGGAGTTTAGTAAAGTAGCCTACTTGAAGTCAGCAAACAAGCAAAAGTCAGAAAAGTTAGAACTGAAAATATAGACTCCATTAACCCCAAAATTATACACAGTGTCGATTATTCTCCAACGGAGGCTGATTTTACATTGCTGATGATATTGCCTCGTGTTCAGTCGAGATTTCGGTGTAAAGCGTTTCGGAGATGGACTATTATCAATTGAGACTTCTAAAAGGTCTCTAATCCACATGATTAGTAATTACCAAAGTATGCTTACAAGATGGTAGATGATGGACGAGATTGTATTAATGTTTTAAATAAAAAAATAGCAGTAATCTCAAACATTTCATTCATAAAAATTACAACTATCCTTTACTGCAATTTACACTTGATTATCTTTCCAAAGAAGCTGTGTTTTCTGAATTACATTGCCACTCAACAGAAGTCATGTAGCAGCAGGTCAGATGTGTGCATTCCTTACGAGAAACATAATGCAAGCAGAATGTCAATCTAAGCTGGCGGTGATGCATTTGTATTTTGGATTCAATTGTTGGATGACGGTGTTGCGACAAGCGAAATTAGCAACAGCAGAATGTTTGACAGACAATTCAAAATACAAATGTGAGTTCTGTCTACGAAGTGGCACACTATTGGTTTTGTTGGTGTAGCTTTTTTAGTTTAGTCACCTTTATTTAAATATAAACCTTAATTCTTAGTTATTCTGCTTTCCCATAAATTCAAGTTCGTTGCTTAAGTCTTTTGAAGCGATTTTGGGTTATTAGGTTCTAATAGAAATCAAAATTGTCAAACAAGCAAATTTAGCACCATTTAGCATTAATTCAAATTCAAACGGTTTTTAGCTTGTTCTCTAAATCTACTTCAAACAGCCATTTCTCAAAGTTGGCAAGCGCCATTATGTGAGTTTACAGTTTTAATGACTGAAGTGATTTGCATATAAAATTATTAAAATGTCTAATCGAGGCAATGATTAACCAACGTCACCATAAGCAAAGAGTGTTCACACACAGGTGTGTGTATGTACATATATGTGTTGCGATTGCCATAAAATGATATGAACTTGGGAGTATGGCGTCTAGACACGCGATATGTAAATTTTACTTGCAATTCGCGTGTTGAATCGTTGGAAATTGTCAACGTGCCGCAAACAGTTGTACTCATATGTGTTTCTTAAGGCAAACAGGTATATGTGGAAATACATATGTAGATTTGTTTATTTAAATATTAGCTAAATTATTTATGTGGGTATAGGTGTATAGCCCTGTAGACAATACTTGTCGCACTTTTAAGGTGGTTCACGAGTTGCAAAAGGGCAATAGATATGCAAAAACGTCAAATTAACAAGTGTTCAAAAGCACGCAAAGTTTCTTACGGGTTAGCGCAAAAGTGCAATTAAAAGAAACTTAACTATACAACACCAAAATAAATAAAGTTTTAACGACATTAGTTTCAATAGAATACTGGAAAAATAAGTAAGAGCAAAATTTCAGAACGACATCTCAAAAGCAGACAAGACGGACACGGCTTATTTGACTCAGCTCATCACGCTGATCAATTGTGTATATATAGTATTTTATAGGATCTTCGACGTTTCTTCTGGATACTACAAACTTTGTGGTAAAACTATATGCTTTTCAGTATTTGAAATTATAGAGCCTCAACGAATACTTCCTAAAATAGAAACAAACCGGCGCATCTAACATTCCTAACTATGTCCTCACAACACGCAAGTCTATTCTATGATATCTTAGCTACAAGTTTTCATTCGAATGATTCAACAATGTAATTGAAGGACCACTAAAATCTATAAAAATATCAACACAAATTATAGAAAGCAGTACGCAATAACAATAACCGTTATGGCCTACAAATAAACGTAACAGAAATCAGCTGACCGCAAAAGAGACACAAGTTTACATTTAAGTATGCTACAAGTATAAATAGTAGGCGCTGACATGATTTCAGAAGCGTTCAACAGAGAATTTTAAAGACTTTTTGCAAAGAACTTGAAAACTGTTGACATTTTTATTTTTATGACAATTCGCACTTATTGCCAATCGATGGAACATACAAAAAGAGAACCAAATTCATTAAAAATCTTGCTTCAAAAAACACTTGTCCACACATCTTAAACAAAAGAGTTGGCATGTAAAAGCGTTTGTGTGATTCGTCGTTGTCGATTGCCTACTGCATCAACAACGCGTCGGTGGGTCGGCAGTTAGTCTTAAGGATGTGCACACATTCAAATTAAATATATGCTCTTTATACTCTTATAGTTTTATTCTCCACGTTACCCTCAGATAAATAAATTCCACATTTGAGGGCGCACCTTCACTAACAGCTCGTTCTTGTTCATGCTTCGTGCGTGTAAATTGCATGTAAATGGATTTTTGCCATAAAAATCGCTGGAAATTTCAATTGCAATTTATCTTCATTGTAATTATTGGTGTTGCGTTCAGTTTTATTATTATTGTGCAGTCATTTATTATTGCTGAGGCCGCATGGGGCAAACGATTGATTTCTAGTCTCTTAGTTACAGTTATGTGTGGTCGGCAATTGCTAAGGCATTAATTCTTATGAGTTTGCCCGAAATGATGAATCTGAAACGAGTGGTTAGTATGAATACAAATTTAAATCCCAGATGACAATCTACGGTAAAAATTCAGCAATATAAATCGATAAATATATATTAGGAAGTCAGATTCTCATTTGAGATATTCAAACTTTTATATTCCCAATAATTTTCCTGAAAAAATGAGACTACAATATTCAATTCAAGATCCGACGGAATTGGTCCACAATAGCATATAGCTGTCATACAAACTGAAGGATTAAAATCAAGTCCCTGTGTATCTTCACGCAATTTGGCACATATTTTTGTGTAAGACAACGGTACAGTCCTCGAACAAATTCTCAAAGCGAATCACTATGGTATATAGCCATTATAGAAACTGGCCGATCAAAAACTTTTTATATCCTTTTATGCTACAATAACAGCACCCGTAAAAGACTCTAAAGATTCAGTACAGCCAAAGTTACCTATTTTTTTCTTGCTTTGATGAAATATATGTAGACCAGATAGTTAAGCGAAAGTATGTTCGTTAATGGGTGGCGAATTGACAGATTTCTCCATTAAGATGGCATGGATGGATAGATGTGGATTGCAAAAGTTTGTCAGACAATCCCCTTTTGTCAAATGAATGTCAAATGATAGGTGTACGATGGATTTCGAGTAAGAGCTGTAGGTTGTAGCTTATACACACCTCTATGATGATAGAGATGCATAGACAATAAATTTAACGAAATTTGTTTGAAATATATTCAGCATTTGGTAGGGTATGAAATTCGGTCTCTTTGTTTAGCTAATTTCATTCAGTCTTACTGGTTTATAAAATACAAGTATATACTCGTATATTGAACATTTCACGGTATTCTTCGAGTTTTTTCTTTTAACTTTTCGAATTAAGTTTCAACAGGATCACATTAAGATCGTAATTTTTTATTTAATTTTTTAAATAAGCCTTTAACAATTTATTTTATCGTTGCATGAAGCTATTGAAGGACACATTAGTATTCGTAAATCCATTTTTTCCTTCATTCAGACTATTTTCCTTCGACAACAACTAATTCAAGTGTGGTACAGTAGGACAAGGTGAAAAAATTTAAATTTTGTGTAACGTATTGCGAAAACTAAAAAATTATTTTGTTGAAGGTTGGTATCTGCTCTATGTAACATACATTTCCCTGACCTAATATTTTTCAATTCATTATTTATTTTATAACAATATAATAACTTACATATGAATAAATTTTCAAGCTGTTTCTTAGCAATATTTCAAATTCAACTTCCTTTCATTAGTAAATACTTTTTTTCAAAACTTCTCACATAGCAAATGCAGTGCATTATACAAAAGCAATAAAAAATCTTATGAAAAAGCTGAAAATACCTCAGAGTTCGACTTGTAATGGCAAATTGCGTTTTCAGAAAACAATTAGTCTCGCCATTTAATGACAAATAATTTCAGCAACTTGTACGCATTTAGACACATGAGTGAAAAATCTAAATTAAACTCGTGTCAAATTAAAATCAGCGCGCCAAATGCGACGTCAATTGCTTTAAAAACAATTACTTACATGATCAAATATGTACAAATGTGCATCGATCACTCCCACACGCACACAAATGCACTTGAATACACATTGTTGTTGATTTCTTACATACGCCCGCATACGGCTTCATACGGTCAAGCGCCGCCACAGATAGCTTACAGAATCAACAGTGTGAGCGCTGGCAAATACATATTGACATGTCTATGTCGTTGCGCATTGACATGAGCTTGAGTTTTTCTTCATTAATTCATTTCTTGGCTGACCAATAACAGATTTAATTGGTGAACGTGGTTTGTGGAAAAAAAAAAACAAATTTTACTGTTATTGACTGTAATTATAAAACAACAATTGCTTAAGAAAATTACTTTTTTGCCATTGAAGACTTTAGTAGTGATATTATGGTAGCTGCAGGAAAATATATTTCAAACTTTAACAAAATTCGCTAAAATTTGTGAGAGCACTCCACAAATTATAATTAAAGGACTCTTTTTATTAGATTTTCAAATGTCTACTTGCGCATTTCAGAATCATATTATTTACGAACGACGGTGATTCTAGGAACTGGAACTCTAACAAAAAAGCTCGGATCATCGTTTGCACCCGAATTGTCTGTAAAAAGGACATACATAAGTTTACTGTGTACTTTCAGTAAATAATTCAAGTGTATACGTCCCATAGTCCTCAAGTAATATCGTTGTCCGATTGTAGTTAAAAGAGCATTTCACCAATAACGCCTTTAAAGGTTTACGTGCTGAGAGAGACCGACCCAACGCTTCTACAATACAGTGGATTGGACCAAACATTGTCTGTCGAGAAGCTACTATCTTAAAAAAGGCTTATCCGACGTTTGCTTCATACTATACATCATCTGTTTAGACTGTTATAGTCTCACACTATTTTCAAAATTTTTTGTTTTGTAATTTCCTGCCTTTGAGTATTGGCTGTCTCCGCTCATTTATGAACACCCATGTTGCAATTTAGTAACACTGCAACGATGTCTTACAACAGAAGTGGTAATGGTGACAATGCTTCGTTTTAGACACACCGCAGCTGGCTGGCGAATGCACGAAATAATTCAATTTATGCGTAATGAAGCAAAAAAATATTGCGGCCTGTTCCCGCTGTGTGTGAGAACAAAAGCGAAAATATTAAACAAAAAGGCAACAAAAAAGTAGCTGCTATTGCAGTTACGTGGTTGGGGGCACTCGGGTCTATGCGGCGTTTCAGCAAAGCCCGATAGCACGAACGTAAATCACTGCGAGTTATGACAGCCAAAAATGAAAAATCGCAAACGCGATGCGATTGTGTATAAAAAATTAATATACATGCGTATATACTTAAAAAATCGTGTGCGTTATATACAACATGTGCTGAAGTAAATACAACACTTTTGCACTAAATTAGTGATTTTTATAAAAAGCATGAGAAAATGTATTTTACAGTTGGTCGGCTAGCGTTTTATTTGGAAAAAATGTGTAGCCGAAATGTCTAATTTTTTTAACGTTTTGGGTTTCATTTTATATACAGTTAAAAAGAAGTAGTAATAAATTACCTGAATATAAATAAATTATTAATTAGCGACAGCTTTCTTTTAAATCATGTTAAGTTTTATTGCAAAAAGTAGAAAAAAGCTTTTCTAAAATTGCTATTTCAACAGTCATTAATTTTGCAATTTTGAGCAACTCCCTTGCCGTCAGGTGAAAAACCCGCTACCGAAAGATGTTCACCACATTGGCGTACATTCTCATTTACACGCAAATGTTTTGAAGTAATCGTATACATTTATGGCTTAAAAAGTAAGGTATTACAAATCACTGTATACTTTTCTCTTCCGCGTGTTCGCTTTGTGAATTAAAATTTCATGAAATATGCGTAAAAACCTCATTTTAGTAGTTTAAGATGCGTTTAAGCTTAATAAAATCTCAATGAATTTTTAATGAACTACAAATAGCAAAAAATTTTGCTGATACCCACTCATCAATGCGTAAATAGATATTCATGGATGAAAAGTGAATCGCTTAAATGACTTTAGTTCACATACTAAATTTTATTAAAGTGAAAGGTTGAATTTACGGTGACTGCTGATACAGAAAACTTGGTCATTTTGTAATTTTCTTGGAAACATGCAGTAGCCAATGAATTCACTTGTACATTAGGAATAACCAACTATTTTTGAAATAACAAATTATAGTAAAATTAGAAAAATACTCACCACTACTACCAAATTTTTCTTAAAATAATTTTCTTTTTATACTTAAATATTCCCAAATTTATAACTTAAAGCTCATGTTATTCGCTATTATTATTCGCAAAGCGCCGATGAAGCACATTTTCTTCCAACACTTTCACACATTTTTTATCAATAGTCAATACTTCGTTGTCATTACACTATTGTTGTTGCTAGCTACTTATAAAGAACGCGCAGCTCAATCCTTTTCGTTTACAGCATGTTAAGAAACTCTTTACACATTGAAAAAAAACATATTTTTTGACTTTGCATGCAAAACTAACACCTTTAGTTATTTTTATTCAATATTTTTTTAATGCAGAACTATTATTTACAAATTTTAAATTAGTATGTACAAAAATAAAAACAATACAACAAGAGGGAAAATTTTAAAACAACAAAATATGAGTTTACACATTTTTGACACTGTCAAGAAAGAAAGAAAGATATATTTAACAACTTATAATATCTTAAACTAATTTTAATATTTAGTATGACCCCCATTAGCTTCAAATACGAGCCTAGTGCGATTTTTCATGGAACTGACCAGCTTTTGTAGGTCATATAATAATAATGCCACTCTTCCAGTACTGCTGCTTTTAAGGTGGCGCCGTTTTTGGGCTGCCTTTTTGCCACTTTCTTTTCAGATAAACCCACAAATTCAATGGGGTTCATGTCGGGGCTCTGAGGAGGTGTATCTATGATCTTTTGACAATTATAAAGAAGCCATGTGCGCGCAGTGAGCTCCTTATATTTGGGGTCATTGTCTTGATAAAATTTAAATTTTGGCTTTTTATCGCCAACAAAGCCAAATTTGTTCGCACTTTGCCTCAAATTTGTTTTGAGAATGGAGAGATATTGCTCAGCATTCATTGTGTTTTCAATAAAAGCAAGTTCTTCCACTCTTTTGCTGCTAATGCATCCCCAAACCATCACCGACAATTTGCCGACACTCTACTTCCAACTCCTTGGCAAGGGTTCTGGTCGAAATTTGGGGGTTTTGACGAACCTTACGCATGATAAAGCGGTCTGTCCGTTCATCAATCTTCTACTTTCGACCACTTCCACACTTTGCTTCCAGCCTGTCTTCATTTTCGGCTCGATTTAAAACATTTTAATTTGCGATATACGAAACATCTCCACTAGCTCAGCTACAGATTTGCCAATTTGGTCATTATAATAAATCAATTGGGTAGCGTCAAAAGTCAATCTAGCTCCAGGCATGTCAAATAATTTTAAAATTAGCTTTTTGACACGTGAGCAGAAAGATTTCGCAATTAAATGAAAAGGAATGCAAACATAACGCATAGTGCAGAAGCATAGATAAAAGTCAAGTACCGTTTTTTCTTCAAATAGAACAAAACAGAATCGAAAACTAAAGTGTGTAAAGAGTTTCTTGACATACTGTATTTCCTTTTTTGAAGGAGAGTGGAGAAAACCGGGTCGTTTTAATGTATAAAAATACATTATAAATTTTGACTGTGTTAAAATGACCTGTTTCAATGATACTAATCATTCCAAATTTATGGCTCGATTCTAAACTTACATTGCAACATATGTACATATGAATTTAAATTTAATTTCTAAACCTCATTTGACACACAGAACCACACCCAAATCCATTTATCACGCCGTCATATTCACAACAAAGCAATTGAAAACTTTCCATTTCCACTTGCTGCTTGACGTTAAGACTCTTACGTCACGCACCAGCAGCTAGTTGACAACTGCTGAAAATGCAACAAATGAAATCGCTAAGCCAAAAGCCGTTAGCCGGTTGATGACTTCATTTGCAGCAATGTTTGTTCCACATGAGCCAGCGAAAAGCCGAGCGCGGGCAGTCGGTTAACAAGCAAGGAAAACGAAAACAAGCAGAAAAGAAACACTCCTCATAACATCCAATCTGTTACAGATGAAAAGTGAAATCCAGCGCACGACAACCCGTTGAAATCCATCCACTGCCGCGGCGTTTAATGTGTAAATATTTGCTAGGATTTGTGTGGTGACGCACTTGTTACGTATTTGCTAGTTAGCTGCCTGGCTGGTCGCCGCGTTTCGTAAATCTCGCATTGCGTTGTCTGAACCCACAAATCAACATCGCGGCGCTCGTGTCACACACGACGGGCGGTGCTCCATTGGCCGCACTGCGTGTTGCAACGAGTCACTGCCCCATTTCTGTAATTGAATTTATATTGACTTAATTACAATCGATAGCGAAAATTAGACGAGTTGCGTAAAGTAATCAAAGAATGCATGTAAAATGAGAAATAAGATAAATTATGTTGTTAGTGAATACACTTTTAATCAATTATTGCATAAACTGAGACAGTTTTGTAATTCTGGTGGTTTTTACTGATGCTTAGAATATGAATGCTCAGTTAATACTCGTATTTGTGTATTCGAATTCATTTAGTATAGCTATTTTACATAATCAACTTTTTTTGTAAACGATTTACCGTTAGTTTTTCTTTAAAGTTATATTAAAAATTAAACTCCTTTTGTGAGTCTGATAATATCGATAAAAAGTTGGCTTAAAATTAGACATCGCTAAAATGTAAATAAAGGGTTCAGTAACTACAGGTAAAAAAAGGTGGTTGACTTTGCTAAACATAATCAAAGATTTTGGACTTGGCTAAATGTAAACGAAAAGTTTTTTGACCCCAAATGTCAACAAAAATGTTACTGAACTCATAAAATGTAAACAGAGGGTTCAATAATCCCACAGAATGTAAACAAAAGGATCTGTAATCGAAAATGTAAATGAAGGTTGTTCACCTGTCTAAGTCTAAATAAAGCCAATGGACTTGGCTAATTGTAAATTAAAGGTTCATTGACCTAAAAAACAATGAGGGCATTGACATCGGTAAAATATAAACAGAAGCGTCAGTGACCCCACAAAATGTAAACAAAGAAAAAAAGTTCATTGACCCCAAATGTAAGCAATGAGTTCACTGACCTCTAAAAAATATATTCAGTAATGTCACTGTCTCTTATATAATGCAACCAAAGAGGTCAGTGACCACATAAAATGTAAAAAAAGGAGTCAGTGACCGTAAATGTGAATAAAGGTTGTTGAATTGGCTAAATGTACACAGCGGTTGTGGACTTAGCTAAATATAAATACAATGTCATAAAAGCGTTTAAGTAGAGAGTAAAAGGATAATTATATGGAGTTGATATTTAATATGCTCGGAAATTGAGGACCATATGATCCATTATTTTTATATCGATTCTTTGATTCATAAATTATTACCATGCCATTATCGAGAAAACAAAGTCTAATTAACAATCTTAAGAGGAAACTTGTCTATTTCGCACAGCGACGATGAAAACTGAGTATTTTGGAACGAGATTTCAAGTTCCTCGAAGTTTGTGTGAAGATTATCCAAGTATTAATAGCCTTAAAAAAAACAATAAACAAGCATAATAATTTGTAGAAAAATTATACGAATTGAAAAATGCTGCATGACTTGATATTACTTTAACTGAAATCACCCTGATCGTGATACGAAAACCTATTGTTGTTATTTTATGTAAGTAGTAAAGAATTAGTATCCAATGTTTTTGAAGAACGTCTTGAAGATAGCGGTACCTGCATTTGTATGTTGATTTGTGACCTTAGTCTCTTCATTTGGACTTGGAAAAAGTTAACCAATAAAAACATTTAAAGATGCCTCTATTCAAGGTTTAAGAAAAAGCAAGTTGACCACACATTTTTAAAGGACATTGACTTTTAACATAGCAGGTTAAAACTTAACGGTTTTAATAGGTTCTATTCTTAGTTCTCGCATATGATAATGATAAGTCAACTGTAGACAGATAATTGAATCATATTTGTTGTAAGTGATACTACTAAGCGCAGTTAAACTAGCAAGATATCTTTGAAAGGGAGAATGTATGTATATTAACGTTTACAAATCATAATTCTTAAGTCGACAATCAAATCCTCTGTTATAACCGTCACTATCACATAGGTTAGGATCGTTTACTCAAAGGGGAGAAAGAAGAAGAAGAAGACTTTGAAAACCCCGACATTTTTTTACTGTATATAGTCCATGAGCCTTGTAGTTTTCGACTGTAATATCCAAAACAACTCAAAGCAATTAGCAAACTCATACATAAGCATATCGAATTCATCTTCAGTTAATTTGTGGTGTGAAAAACATACAATCCTCTTGTAAAACATGCAACATTGCCATTGCGATAAGTATCACAGCGACACGACACCGAAGTGACATTTGAAGAGCAACGAAAAAAATGTCATCAGCAATAAAAAAGTGCACGACGCTGCCACTTCAGGCGCATTTCATGATTTGTGGGAGTGACAGAATTTGAATAACTGAAAGCAGTTGAATACAAAAACAAGCAACAACAAATATAAAAAGTAAAACCAAAAATTAACAACATATAGATAGCTCTGAATTTATCAGCGGTGTTGACATGGACGCGGGTACAGCTGCAGCGCTTCGGAGAGAAAAACATTTAAACGCAGGATTCATATGAAAAAGGCGCGTCAAGTCAAGAAGTTATAAATTCTTGTAGCTTACCTGCTGTTTCTTCTGCAATACAAAAAAAACGGAGTTGTAAAAATTTCGTAGCTTCTGTGATCTTTATCATTACAAAAAACACAACAATAATAACAACAACTAAAAAACATGCATGCAAAGCAGCTATCGTTAATTTTATGTTTTATACATAAGTACATACATATGCACCCAAATACATACAGCCGCAGAATACTTTATAATCACGTAGTAAAATCTGAACAACCGCCGCTGGAGAACAATAACAACAGCGTGCTATATGTATCACCGAAAGCCACCTTCAATTCCAGTGTGCTTTTCGTAGTGCGGCATGTGCCGAAGTAATCCCGCTCGGCGCCTGCAACGCTTCACATTTTTATAGCTTATTTCTTTAACGCTTTTCTTTATTTTTTTGCGTTCTGCTGCCGCTTTTTCCAAGCTGCGGTAGCAATTAGGCGTTATAATAAATCATTTTTCCTTTTTCCTGCTTGCAAGAAATATGCTCGTCTGTAATCCGCGTGGATTTATTTGCTGCACTCCGATATGCAGGATTAAAATTTAGTGTGTTAGCGGTGGCGGGTTATAAATCTGGCAATTAAATGCATTTTATGGAGCACCTATTAGCATTATATTATAATGTTTAAGGCGGCGCAGATATTTATGGTAAGCAAAAGAAGAGAGTATTTAAATACATACATATATACTCGAAAATATTTTGGTGCGTTTTTGGACTTTCATACCAATCCGACTTCAATTTCTACTATCTTTGTGATAATAATAAAATAATAATGTTTTGACGTTCCAGTGAGGTGAGTTTAGTAACCAAACTGGTTTTAATAAAAATACTTTTTTAATCAGAGCTTGAAAAGAAACAATATTTTTTTCGAAAATGAAGTTGATTTTGCTCGTTCCCAATAAGGAAGTGTCTATCATCTGCAGTGATATCTTTAGTATTTTAGCAGGTGGGTAAAGCATTGAATTGAGGCTTAAGAACAGGAGTGTTCTATAAATATTCTTAACTATTTCAAGCTTTGTTGGCATAACAATATTTTTTTTTTTCAATACTTTTTGACTTATACTAAGTATTCTAATCTGGTATGAAAAAGTATTTCGTGGATAAATTTTACATAATTTTTTCTCTTTGCAAACACCAAATTCATTTCCAACCGATACATTTGTAATGGAAGGTTTGGCTGGCATACTGCATGCCTTATTGTGCAGAAAGGTGTAATAAAAAATGTCTTTACAATTGTGTACACTTCTACACTAATTGCATCACACTATATAAAAAATAACGGTGAAGTAATTCACTACTAATGCGAATATTATTAAAAATATTTTTTTTAAATTAGAACTTAAGAGTTTATACAGTGTTGTCTATGAATAACTGTGTTCATTAACCAGTTATGGAATATATTGACATGTTATTTTCATGCTCTGAATATGAAAATTATACAACTTGTCTCATTGAATACAGTTATTGCCACAATATCAATCAAGTGTTATGCGCCAAGTACTGTTAACTGAAAAACACTCCATTTCTTCATGTGTGCATGTATGTTTATATGCGGAGTATACATGTATATGTATATGAGTAGTTCATTCGGTGTAACATTGAAATTTAATATCACTGCAGCAGAAACGAAGCCATAAAATGGTGAGATTGATTATTCGATCGGTAAATGATCAATTGCTGAATTGTCAATGACTCTTCGCCAGTTGAGAGCTTTGCACTTGAATGAAGAAGGGACGCTGACTGTCTGGTTGCCGACTGCCTGCACTTGTTAAGCTTCGCGTTCGCATTCATGGGAAAATAAAGTCAAATCAATGCCTTTGGCTCCATTATGCATGTAATTAAGAGAAATGGATATAAAATGTGAAAATAATAGTTTGCAAAGATTGCATACTCATATTGAAATATTCAATTTAAGCTTGAAAACTCAGTACTTTTTGCATCTTTATTCTCTAAATGTGGCAACTCTGTCAGCAATACTTGTGGCATAATGTACCTAAATCAGCCCCGAAAACATTTTTTTGATGCAGATTTATTCATATTTTAGAAAAATGTATTTTTTAATCAATATTCTGACTTCTACAAGGCACCTTTACTGAAAAATCCGTCTCAAGCTTTAAAAAAGTGGAACTAAATTCTTTTTAGTATTACTCAGAACTCTATTTAAACTGTTCTTTATTGAGTGATAATACTCATTTAAAAACGGCTTACCTCCATTTCCGACAAAACTACGATTTCTATAGAAAAAAGTAATGAAAAGAGCTACAACCTTTGCATCAACACCTTTTTGACACAACATTAAAATTTATATGAAAAATTAATATATTGAAGTTTTACGAGTTTTTGTTTTTATCTTTTACAAAAAGACATTAATTCACGAAGTTTAGTGTAAACTTTTACATCCATCTTCGTCTACCGACGTGGGAGGAAGTTGCAGTTGGAAAGAAGCCATTGGCGGAGAAAGCAATGAGCTTTTTTACGGATGGCTGAAAGCTTGGGGGAAGATCAGTGGATAGGTTTATCATCAGGACCTCTTTATCGATTTCAGCTTCAGACTTCTTGAATACTGCCGTGTTTTCTAAGACAAGGTTGCAGCTGTTAAGGTAACGGCAGATTTACTGCTTCGGGTTACAGCTTCCTTTGAGTGAAAATTAAAGCCTTTGTAAATTTGTATTGGTAACTAAGCTAATTTATAAATTCGAACACAGGAGTTCTTCTTTTCTATGTCTTCACAAGGGATTACATAAACCAGCTCACGTGCGATCTCTCTAGATCAGCCATCTAACCTAACTTAATCTAGCTTACCTTCTTTCGAAAACTTGTGACGGAAGTTCAAAATAACTTAACAAATAAACTAGCTTTATGGCCAGCGTTTAGCCAAACAAAAAATTTAAATTTGGCAACTGCGATATTACTGAAATAACCGATTCATGCACCGAAACTGTAAGAACAATTTCAACCAACAGGAAAATCCGTTCCACTAGTAAAATGGTAGAGGTATCGGTTGTTACACGAAAGTCTTATAAGAAAAAAAAGAAGGTCCAAAATGCCCCAAAATACAATCTAGCATATTCATAAATAATTTTTTAATTCAAAATACTCAAGACTCCACTTGTATACCCTTATTACGCCACAACACCTGTACAAACATAATTTCTTTTCTGTGGCAAAGCACACTTTTCATGGTCAACATAACAGGTCATACACATATTCAATATCTTATAGGTATATATATAGTACAAATAGAATAAACTTCGCCACCGTTGGAGTAATTTACTTTGCGCGCCTCTTAGCTGGGATTATGCTGTGATTAGCCTTTGCTCATCAAGGAAATTTATTATGCGCGGTGCGCTGGTGACGACGGTTCTTGTCGACGGCTGACTGGCTGCCTGACTGTTCGCGCTGCTGCTGCTATAAGTGTTCCCACTCGTAATAATATCCTAAGTAAAGAATGGAAAGCGAAAATTACACGGCAGCCGCAGTCGCAGCCACAAATTCAAAATGAACAAAAAAATATGGCAACAAAAAGCAAATACCTTCGATGGCTGTGGCGGTGGCGCAACCAAACTATCAATCAGTGATGCTGCATGGCTGGCCTTAACGCGCAACCAACAGAGATCAGCGTAAAGCCGTGAACTGTGGCTGCTAGCCTGTAGGGTTTTGAGGCTTGAGAAGAGTTCGACAGAAGTCCCTACGCCTATGTGGGTATATCTTGTTTCAGATGATTGAGAGTCATGTAAATTTGTGGCTGTGGATCTATCACAGCCCTTGGCGACCAGCCTAAGTACTTACGTACGTTCATCTAGGACTACGGCTACGTAAGTTTATTTTGCATAGTGTCCTCTTAGTTGTAGTGATTTCGTTCTGCCTCTGTTGGGTTGCGCAATTGCTGATTGAAGGGTGCTTGTGTTCATTGAAGCAAAATTTTTTACTAAAGCCTTCGTTTTGCTGTCATTAAGGAGCACTTTCTTACCTTCGTTTGTGCTGATCTTCGCATAAGATTATGATGTTAGTCGACATAGAAGGTAATTCAAAATTTTACTACAAAATGCTGTGCGTTTAGTGTGTGTACAGGGCACGTGGCTTTTTAGGAATGGATGGCACATACCAACATACAAAGTCAGTAATAAGGATCTAGTGATCTTTTGAAAATGAAGTGTGTAAAGAAAAATAATCTGTTAATTTTGATATCTAGGAATATCTCAACAAATCAGAGTAAGATAATTTAGTAGTCTTTAAAACAAGAAGATTGCAAAAAAAATTTAGTTGCTTACTGTTGAAGATAGAAAAATGAAAGGCTTGAATATAAATACCATATAGAGTGATGAATTTATATCAACTTTTAAGCATGTTGATCAACTCTGCGTTCAATGATCGGTGTGATCCTTTATGGTGTATGGCCATATCATATCTGGCGAATCAAAGATATGTATTTTGTATCTATGTTGTAAGTTAAATTCAGTCCGTCACTTTTTGTAACTAGTTGTCAAACCCGATAATACCAATAGATTTATAATAGACTTAAAAATTTTAAATTAATTATGTGTATTGTTAGACTAATTCTATTTTGAGCACCAAGTAATTTTTTTTTTTCTCTAAACTAGATTTTGGACTCCCTGCCTTGGTTGTATATAAAATTTGGGTAAATTGCTTATGAAAGCATGTTGATATTGCAAAACGAAAGGAAATTAAAAATCATACCAAGACTCCAGAATTATACTGACACCTTCAAACATCATGAAAATTTAAGAAATATTAAACATAAATTTCGCAAATTCGCTCATTAATATTTACTCAAGTGAATAAACAATGGCGAAAACATGAACTTTAAATAATATTTACAATACCCTCTTCAATATTCAACGCCAATAAATATATGCTTCCTGTTCCTCAATAAACTTATACACCAACAACAATTAAATTTTTTGCTAGTAACAATGCAAATTTCAGCTCAGCCGAACGAAGAGATTATGAAAAAAACCGTAAAAACTATATTTACATTGCCAGGTTTGTGTCTTAAGTCTTTTGTTTGACCGCGCTCAGATAATTTCACACAAATTTCCGACATTAGCTGACAAGGCGGTCATTTTGGATTACTTAAACCAACAAATATCGCCAACTCAGCTAGATAATGACAAGACAGAATTCTCATATATAATAAATATTTACAAATTTACAAATATATCTACAAAAAACTAGTGAAGAATAGAATGTATAATTTGTTGTGGGAGTACTCCAACTGTTAAACTGAAAATATACAGTGTTATTGTTTCAAAGCAAAGACAGTAAATATATGAGTTGAATGATTTGCGAAAACAGGAACAACGACAAAATCTAAAAATTGCTACAAAGCAGCACTTAGGTGAACTTAACCAAATATAGCGAATCGCACTGACCACTTAGCGAATGAAAGATGATCAAATCGCAAGATTTTTTGTGGTAATCATCTGTAATAAAATTTATAAAACCGCAGATAATCATATAGAAACTTTGAATTTATGCAAACCGCACATTCGAAAGTTGCAAACAGAAAACGGCGAAGTGCTCACTTGTCGACGGCGATTTCAATTAATCATCGCGATGTTCGCCGACAAAGAAGGCGTGAGCGTAAAAAATATAGAAATAATATTTGCATTCTCTGTTATTAATTTTGTTTTAGTATTTTGCTAGCTTATGAGTAATCACTGCCACCGTTAGCTTTTAATAGAAGATGTTGCTTGTTATACTTATATGTGGCGGTGTAAACTACATGCAGCTTTGAGGTTTTGGCATTAACATGGGTTCTACAACAAATTATAGCCAATTTTGCGTTTTCTACTTTCAGATTACATATTACCTGAGGAAGATTTTGTATGAAACCGCAAACTCGTAGCAATGCAGTGAATGTCTGTCTTAAGTTTTGTTTATCGAATCATTTAAGTGTTTTTGAGTCATTTTGGGTAAGTGCTTGAGCTTTTGCCGGGTTCAATGAATTATGCTTGATATTATGTTGTAATTTGAATGGATATTTTACCGTTTTGATGTAATTTTCTCAAACAGTGTGTGTTCTTCGGCGTCTTGTCGTATTTTATTTGGAGAAATTAGTTGCTTTGAATATTCTTAAAATTTTCTGAATATTTATTTTCCTAAGGTATATAGAATTATACTATTCTGACAGTGGTATATGTAGAAATATTTTCAAGTCTTGAACCAGCATTTACTTTACGTTTTTCTTGTTAAGAGAGTGCGGCATTAAGTGTATGAATTATATGATTACTCTAAGATTTTTTTTACTGACTGCTAAAAAATATAAATAGGCTGCTTTTTTCATTTAAATCCGATATCCTTTACGTTTTCGATGGCTTGTTAATTTATGACAATGCGTTGTTCCACCAAAAGATTTTCAATGCTTTATTTATTTATCAATATATATTTTTTAACAAACTAAACCGCTTTATAATATGGTGTATGTTTTCCATCGAACATTAATAAGCAATTAATGCCAAATGAAGTAGCGACGGGCATTAATGCCGGCAATAAATTTTGCGAAGCAGTAGAATTATTTATGACAACGTTAAAAGGATAATAGCGAGGTAGCGCATGCTTAGCTACCTCGAATTTTTATACAAGTAGTATTCTTTCTTACTTTTAGTATGCTTATAGACGCATGTTATGCGAGAAGAGTTCAAAAATGTGCGGTCGCGTGACTCCACCTTAAAATTTCACAAATTCGCCAGGCAGTGGTTTTAGGCATATAAGAAGCTAATAAATTAGCATGGTTTACATTTGAGCCGGTAAACGCGATGTCGATTTCTTTGAAATGAAGTGGAACTAACTTCTTAAAGAATGAAAACCGAACAAAAAATGGTACTTCGTGCTAAAAGACAATTTTTTTTGTTTGGTAAATATTTTAGATAATATTTCAAAACAAAGTGGTATGTTTACCAAAATATTGACGAACATTTTTGCTCTCCGCCGTTTTTAACATTCACAATGCTTAATAACACAAAATATATTCACTCTTACTTTCCTATTGAGTACAAGTATTTACACTTACTTTCTTCAGTAATAAAAAAATCTATCCATGACGGTTTCAGTTACGAAAATTCAGCATTTTAAAGTGTACTAAAGCTGAAACTAATATTAGGTAATGTTATGCCTTTTCTTGCTTTATATCATCGCTTGCTTGCCACTAAAATATGATAAGAGACAGAAGGTACTATAAAAATTCTTAGATAATGGAAAATTTGGTCCTTTTTTTAATACTCTAATTCCACTTCTTTTCTTCATACTTCCATCTGTAAACACCATAAATTGACTTTTCTTTCCAATTTATACCCGTCTATATGGCTGCTATGTGCTTAATGACTATTTGAAAGACATAACTAAAGTGATGAAATGGTAAATAGCGGTATTTCTCAAACTTAAATATTTGATTGATGAATACCAACTTCATGCTTGAGGACGTTGCCTAATGCAGCAGAGATAATACATACAAAGCAGTGCAGTGTTGACCACAATGACGTTAATGACTAATTAAAAGCTAATTTGTTCAGCCTACAGAAATGTGGGAATAAATAAACTTTTTGTTTTCTTTTTTCAAGAGTAAGTAATAATAGGAATTTAATGCAGATAAATTGGGACGATTGTCAATTGTGTGAAAGAGAGATGTACGATTGTAAGAGTATTATCCTACATTGAAGCCTATAATTTTTTTTTTTTTTTGAATTCAGAAGCTACCTTAGCAATTGCTTATTAAAATACTATTTAATTCATGTGACGAAAAGTGCTTGCTAGCAGCATTCAATGAGCATTATGAAAGTCCGGCGCTTCTGATCAGAAGCTTTATGGCTTCCAATTTCAACCAACGATTTGGTAATATTACTAATTTTGATGACAAAGCGTCAAGTTTAATTCTGAAAGACAGAGGTAGATTTACTTTCAAAACTTTATCGTTTTCAGTTTTTCTCAAATACTTTCATTTTAATTAGTTGAGTCTACCGGATAGCTGACAACTTCCTTAAAAGCTTATAAATGTTGTAGGAACTCTATAGCTTATTGCATTATCGAAATATAGGGAAGTTTTTCAAAGTAATATAGCAATTTTTTAGAAATTACTTTAACCTTTTTCATATCAAAACCTTTGTTATATAAACTTATCGTCCAAACTCCTAAATATATGGATCTAACCATCAATCAGCAAACAAGTGTTGACTTTCGAGTTTTTTGAACTATTTGTTTTGAAAAATTCCTAATAATTAATAATAAAAAATAATTAAAATAGCTCACAAGTAGGTTATTGCTGCACGCACAAAAATATTTCGACATTTATCTTTCCAAAACGAAGGGAGCTCGAACAAATTGACATTGTCCGCTTTTAGCCAAAGGGGTGCTAATAGTGAGCACACCTAGTTCACAGAGTGTCAAGCACGACGACAAACGCTTCAAGCGACCACTCGTGACAACCAGTGTTGGTGTATATCAAGATATATGTGTTGATCTGTACGTATATGTTTGTAATATGCTTGGAATAATAATGAAATAATAAGCAATGAATAAATGAGCTAAACGCTGTGAACGGCCTGAGGTAATAACGGTACATGGCCTCTTTCTTCGGTGTGAAAATTAAAAAAGGATTGAAAGTGATATGTTTATATTTGGTACTTGACCCGCATATCTTTAAGCGGTGGTCAAAATGAAAATTGAAATTCTTCTCGCACAATAAATTTTCTGTTTGAAAATCAGTTATAAATACCAAAGACAACAAAAATGTGCTTCAAATTAATTTTCTTGGGAACATGTTCGATAACTCTTATATATACTTACATACATATATAGTTTACGCTTGTTAATCCACGTTACAGAATTATAATACCAAATTCAATAGCTTTATAAAGAACTGTATGAAAAATTAGTTTTGTAGTAGACGAATCAGAGTAGATTCGAAAGGCGTGAACTGGCTTATCCTCAAAGAAGTATAAATATTTAGTTGAGTTTTTTTAGTTTGTATAATTCCAAAGGTGGGTGAGAAGATCAAAAACGTAGCCTAAAATTGGAACACATTTAGGTTAAATTCTTGCATTCTCCTAACCCATTGTTGCCTACATTTAGGGTTGTGATAAATTTTTTTGTTGCATAATTCAGCACTAGCTTAGAGATGTAATGTTTAAAAATATATTTTTCCATCGTGCGATTTCCTTTTTTTGAAACTTTATAGAAGGTAATTGGGGATCCTGGCCTTTGTTGTTAAAGCAAGATATATTTCCGAAACAGTTTTAGGATTCGACGCTTCGAGTCTTTAGGCTATAGCCTAAAACTTAATAACCACTTCTAAGAATGAAAATCAAAATTAAGGGATTTTACAAAAATTTTCCTGTTCTAAGGATGCTTTTTGATACTAACTAACCATTTTGTAAATATACGCCGAATATATTTTATATACGTAAATTTAATGCACCGAAAAAACAAACGAATACCTTATCTTCTAATAAACAAGTAATAAAAATAATAATATCCTTAAACTTCAGTTGCTAAAACTCAAGTGCCTGAATATATACCTTATATAAAAATAATGAGGTTCACCTGAATCTATATTTACGAGGATTGACAATTGAGTAATGAGACTGATTTTATTGCCGCGCTTGTGGTAAACCTGCGACG
Organism: Bactrocera zonata; assembly: GCA_037783105.1. Lineage (NCBI taxonomy): Eukaryota > Metazoa > Arthropoda > Insecta > Diptera > Tephritidae > Bactrocera > Bactrocera zonata. The sequence continues at coordinate 52,815 of JBAWJQ010001736.1, forward strand.
TTGAAATTTCCTTTCTCTTTTTCCGGCTCCCTCCCCTCTCCATTGATATATGTACCATTGCTCTAGCTTGTTTAGTTCGCCTGCTGCGTCAAGTTGAGTAGACGTGTCTTTGTAGTGCTCGTCACGAAAATGGAAAAACGAAATCAAGAGCAACGCGTCGCGATAAAATGTTGAGCAATTTGGAACAAGTGAAAAACGATCCCGCGCTGCTTGATCGAGTTATTACAGGCGATGAGGGCTGGTTTTTCCAATACGACCCGGAAACCAAAAGCCAAAGCTCACAATCGTTGTATCCGCGCGCCCCCGCCCGAAAAAAGCTCGCATGAGCAAGTCGAAGGTGAAAACGATGATTCGACGTGTCACAGTATTTGGTCTCTAACGGGATCGCCGTGTTGCAACAGCCGCCTTATTCGCCCGACATGTCACCCTGTGACTTTTTTTGTTTCATAACACAAAATCGGTGGTCAAAGGAACCCGTTTTCAGTCGATTAATTTTAATATTCTTAGCGTACATTGAACTCCAAAACCTTATAACCAACAACAATATCATTCCCCAACTTTATTCTTTCACGTTTGGTGGTTCGCTATTTCTTTATGTTTATCGTGGTTCGCCCGTGTCTTTTCGTACATGTTTGCGCATTCGTAGTACTAACCAGCTCAGTATGGCGGCTCCTTCATTGCCATATGTCTGCAAAATATGTTTATTTATATGAATATATGGATGTTTGAATATGTTCAAGTGGAAGTAAAAGGCTAGAAGCAAAAAAATTACATTGAGTCCAACCTTGTGAAAGGTGTGGGAAAGCACAATAAATACGTATATAATGCAACATTTCTAAGTAGTTTTGCGGTGGCAATGGGAACACTGCACAGGAATCAATGAAGAGATGGGAAGAGAAAACAGTGTATCGTTAAAAATATATAGTTAATACAAACCAAAAATATCTTAACATCGGCAGCTACAATAACCGTCACAAAGGCAATTCTTATAGCATAAAAAGGCATATTAGATTTTTATTTTGTTTTTGATCGCTCGAATTATATATCAGTTAAGTATATGAGATTATATGAGAGAATTTCAGAGCATTTAACATTAAGAAAACTTACAGTTACGAAAATCTCAAATTAATTTTATAAGAAATAACCCACTGTGCCAACGATTACAGGCATGCATTTTAACGATTGCGTGAATTGTCTGAACTGCTCTTTAGTGACAACATCATTACTACCCTACTGCAACGTCGCGTGTGGGCAGACATACGAACTAAGAAGTGTAATAGAAATCACAGAAATTTCAAAATTTTCACTAGATGATCACGTTTTTAGCACAATTTCGGTTCAGAGTTATAAAGCCGAAATGTTCGGAATCAAAAAGCGGTAATTCTTAATAAAAATATTCTCTTTTATATGCATACATACTTAACTATTTGCAAATTCTCGCGTCACCAGTTTCTTTCTTCAGCCTTTTTCCCAAATAAAACAGACTTCTCTACTTTTTTTCTCACCGCAAACAGTTCATGCCATTTCTAAGCAATTTTTTTTTCCTCTGTGCAGCGATAACGGAAATTAGTGAAAATTTCATTGCTCACTTAACAAATTCTTTTACACTTTCGCCTTTATGAAAACGAAAGTGAAATTGCTAGCTCCGATGTCTTTTTTTCCAGTTTCTTTTGAACCCTTTCACTTGCTCCATTTAGCACCACATGCAGCGCTGAGAACAATTGGGTCATCAGCGGCGCAAGTTCAACATAAAAGTTCATTAAATGCAAGCAATTGTGGCGCCCTCAACACGCTGTGAAGCTAATTGAAGGCGGTCGGTTAAAGAGTTGAAAATCATTTCCTTTTAATCCAAATGAAATGCGAAGCTGAATGAATGAAGCACTGTTAATGATGTGATTTCTAACTCGAGTTCAAGCGAAGCCGCCTTAACAGTTTATTCATTTATTTGATAATTGTCGGTGAGTAAATGAAAGTGAAGTTTTTAGCACCACTTGGGGATTTTTCATTTACACTGAAATTTGAATCATTAAATATATATGCCAGTGGATAAGGCGAAGTGCAAATCAAGAACTATATAATAATAGTTAATAAAATTAAAAAATAAGCTTAAGGTAATCTCAAAGCAGACCTGAACTTAGTAACATTTTAAAAAGTTCACTAAAAAATAAAAGTATTCTTTCCATCTATATTTACAAAGATATTAAAGGAGGTTCATTATTTTTTTAAAGAAAAAACGCAGAAACTTTTAATTTAATAGGAAACGTTTATTATAATTGGAAAGAATATTCATTGTCATTTATTTTTTAAGATTATTTCTTTCAAATGTAATCCGCGGCTACCTCACAGATGGTTTATCCGTTGAGTTCATTTTTCGATGACTCGTTTGAAGATTTCGACTGGTAACTAGTGATGTTCTGCTCCAGTGCCTGAATCGAATTGGGAGTGTTCGCGTAGACTTGCGACTTTACAAACGTGAAGGGTTCTCCTAATAAATACATTAATTGATGCGATGTGTGGGAAGTCTCGCCGTCTTGTACTGCTGCGCGCTTACTATTTAAGATATCGACGTAAAATGCGCCAAGTCGAGTTGCTGCGAACGGCGCCGAATCGACTCCAGCATAAAATGTCTTGAAAATGTCGTAGAAACATGAAACCCATTATTTGGACCAAAACACTACTAACAAAATGTTGTTAAAATAGAATTTACACATTTATTATAAATTTTAGTGGAAACAACGAATAATAAATAAACTCCTACGGTTTTCATCAAAGTATTATGTAAACGTTTTTCTGAAAAAATTACTAACAAATGTGTGGTTTCGGTTTATTTCCTATTTACTACGTGTATACAATATATGTATATAGTGCGTCAATAGTCATAGAAAATAAATTAAGCTACAGCAATTTCTTCTGTATGCATACTCACCCAAATTTGTAAAACCACAAGGCAAAGAAGTGCAACGTCTGCAAACTTTATTAGACTCACATATATAATGCTTCAATGCTTCCGCAATATGACCAGGTGAAGTAAGAATGAAATATCAATGCTTTGTAAACACACATATTTAAATATGACACATTCGTGAAATGTATAACCATGAACATGCACATGTTTATATATATTAACATATATTTATTTATGTATATAACGATTGCGCAAATCGAATTTTTGCTACCCATTGCAAATTCAAATGCAAAAGTCAAGCAATTTGCAGCAAAATATCGGACTTTTTTACGAAATAAAAACACTGGTGAAGCCGGAAGAACTGTTTATTATTTTTAACATATTTTTCCATATTTTTAGTCAGTTGTAGGTTAGTTTTTGTTCGAAAATTTTTATTTTTCATTAAATGTTTGTTCTTTTTAAAGAAGCTTTACGTACTTTTAAGGTACTGATTAAATTTTATTTTTACATTTTGGTTTACCTATGTCAACTATTAATACGTTAATTTTTTTATTTCTGTTCATCTATAGTTTTTTTTTTAATTTTTTAAGTGTAAAATTTTGCATATTGAACACGTTACTTCAAATTTTGCTTCTAATGTGATATTTTATAGCTCAATTTAGACATCGTGAGGGTCGCAAAAAAGTTATATAACGCATTTGTCGATCGACTATACTCACTCCACACATACACACATTCTTAAATTCATAACTCGTATCGTTCACCATTTTCCATCTCGTATCGTAATAAAGCATATTATGGAAACGAAAAGAGTTGCCACGCGGTCTGTCATGCCGCAATCGGCGAGTGACACCGAAATTTATTCAATTTCATTGTTGCACCTGCATTAGTGTAACAAATTGTTTAGTCGTGCTGCCGCTCGAGCCAATGAAGTAGCGCACTGATTGTTATAATCAAACACAAAAGCAAAAATAAAATATTAGTACAAAAAGTTAAAAAAAAAAAATAAGCCCAAATATTTTACAATTGCCAGCCGGTTACCCAGTGACTGCAGATAAGCTAAGAAAATTAAATTAATGGTAAATGATAAATATTTATAATGCGCATTTCGCAGGGCATTATCAGAAGACAGCTGATTTATTCTTTAACATGTTGAAGTTCATAAATATTGGAGTATCTATACAGGGTATTTGAGTAATTATATTATATGGGCCACGCCTCATAAAATTACTATTACTACAAGTACTTGCCGTGGCAAGATAATATTTTAATAATTGAAAAGTAGACTGCTTAGATTTCAAAGTATTTAGCGGTTTATTTATGTCGCTGCCTTCAATTACGCAGATCAGGCATTCACAAATATGTACACTTATAATAATACTTATAAGCGGTTTATTCGCAGCTGAAAATCAAAAAAATATATATAAGTTTTTAATTATTTGAAATAAAGTTGAAATAAATGAATGAATGTTGACAACATTAAAATTATAAAAAAATTAAAAAAAAATAGGTACCTACAAATTAAAATTATAAGAAATATTGGGTCTACATCTTTGCTTCCGCCGTTTTTTTTTTCGTGGTGACCCTAAATTTCAAAATTTGCGTTTATATAAAATAGCAAAATAAAAAGCTGGCAAAACCAAAATTATACAAAAAATATTAGGTTGTCAAAAAAGTCTTGCGGTATTTTTATTGATTTATATTTTTTATTGAAATTGAAATGAAGTTTTGATGACTCATGCCCAGCTCTTGACCGATGCTACGGCTGCTACTATGCCGGTCTCTTTCGACCAATTCAGCGATTTTATCGCAATTTTCGACGACAGGCCTTCCGGAGCGTGGCGCATCTTCGACCACCTCGACACCAGAACGAAAACCTTGAAACCATCGTTGTGCGGTGGAAATGGAAACTGTGTCGGGTCCATAAACTGCACAAATTTTATTGGCGGCTTGAGATGCATTTTTGCCTTTATCGTAGTAGTACTGTAAAATATGCCGTATTTTCTCTTTATTTTGCTCCATGTTTGCGACGTTATAACTCACGAACGACTTAAAAGAAACGACAGTCCATCAAACACGTGTTAGCGCGTGAAATGAGCTTTCCAAAAAGGTATAGCGTGACCCGATGCGACGAATAAAAGTAGAACTACGCGCTTTCAGCTCCAACTAGCGAAAATACCGCAAGACTTTTTTGACAACCTAATATTTAAATTTAAGCTACTAGTAAAAAATTTTAATGGAAAAACTCTAAACAAATTGATGCAAGATAGCAACATTTAAATAATAAACTGTTTCTGATTATGTAACTTCCAGTATAAGTAATAAAATTTCATGTTATGACATTGACAATCTTTAATTCTTTCCATTTAAACTATTATATGATTACATGACATACTTAAGTATATACTCGTAACCACAACTGATTTTTTTCAGCTCTTTTATTTTAAATTTACATATTAAATTAGAATTGCTGAACACAAGGCGAGATCAAAGCAGCGTTTGCATATTCATGGCCGATATTTCAATTTAATTGTGAACTAGGCACTTCATAAATAAAATAAAACAGATATAAAACGGTAAATTGAACCATATGTAGACATGGTTTAGTGTTGACAACAATGTTTACTCAGATAAATTCAATAAATTGAAGTTCCAAAAGAATCAAAAGACTTGATTATGTCTGCACGCAAAGGCAAACATAAAAAAAAAACAAAAAACAAATAAAATTAAAATATAAAATAAAAGAAGGAAAAAAAAAATAAAATACAACGAGAAAAAACCAAACAAGAGATCCCTCAAACAGTGGCAACAATGGCAGCAACTGTCTGTAACACCGCCATCGCCACCGCCACCGTCGTTGAAACCTTGTCAACCTTGTTAAATTTCACTGCCACGCGCAATCGCAAAAAATAAAAAACAAAATATAACAATACATTGAAATGAAAAACTCAAATCCAAATTCAATTTTAACTGCAATTGTGCGTATTGCGTTGGTGTGGTGTGTGCGAACAGTTTAAACGAGTTCGTTGTGTTACAAGAAAACAATTTAAATTACATATGACAACTGCTGGCTGCTCTGACTTTTACTTGTTGGGGTACAAGAGGTCTCAAGGGAGAGGGAAAAAAATATGAATGAATTATAATTAATTTTTGAAGCACAATCTTATGAAAAGAAAAAAAACATGACGCACCTTACAATTTAGCGAGGTGAGTCAGATTTGCTGCAATTAAGTTTCGGGAGGATCAATGGTTGACCAAAGCTCGCCATTTGTTTTTGTTTTTTTTTTTTGCTGTTATGACAAAACTACTTTACAAGCATATGACTTCAAGGTCAGTCACTTCTACCGGATTCTTCAAAAAATCTGTAATAATTCTCGCTTGTCGAACCCTTAGACTTGTATTAGACAGCCGAAATACTCTTTTTATAAAAATCCTATGCATAGAAAAATGGCTTTGAACCTGTCACAAGTATGCTGTGTGAAAAAATGAGAAAACTTCAGAGCTGATTCTATGTATCTAGAGAACTTTGATAACTGGTCTTTGAGAACTGATGTTTTGAGAATATTTCACTGCTCAAGATTATACTAAATATATATATATATTTTTTTGAATATACATACATATATATTTATGTATATTTTGGACAGCCATTCAAATATAACCTTCAATTGCTGTTCAATACGCAAGCGACCATATTTACATTTGAATACATATGTATGTGTAGATTGCCTGCACCTCATTGGACTAATGCCGCTTTTTTTGTTGCCATTACGGCAACACACGCCTTGCCTGCTTCAAGCCATCGCTTCGATTCGAGCGTTTGGTAAACGAAGCTGACAGCTGAAACACTCTTTTGACAGTAGCTATACCGGCTAAGCGGCAGCAATTCAGCAATTACTCGTTTCATATGCTAACTCAGCCAATGCCAGCCATTAATATGACTAACTAAATTCTTGGCCATTAGTTAGGCAAACTTACCAATATGTGGTATGGACACGCTTCAACTCTCAAGTGCTCGGTACCCACAAGTGGTCACGTGCACTTAGCATTGTTCCATCATTTACATTTCCATGCGATTGTGGGTTGTTGCGCATAGAAGAATCTTGTAATTGAATGATAATTTACGAGCGTTACTGGGCTTTTCTAATGATAATAGCGCATCAGTTAGAGTTGGGTAGTTAAGAGTTCGGAATTCGATACTTGAGCAGCGTGGAAAGAGCAATGCCAATATCAGTATGTGCTGGATTCGCTATAAGAATGAAATTCCTCTATCACGGTTGACTATTAAGCTGAGTAGGTCAACGAAAATTTTCTCTATTTGAACAGTAAAAAATGGTGAAACCCGTTGACAGAAAGGAGACGGGCAGAGTTTAAAGTAATTTATTTAATTTAACTGTTTTATTGATGCTGCAAATTATATGGACATAAAAGCTTATTTTAAATAAATGAAATTTCAATAAAATTTAATTGTGTTTGCTTGAAAATATGGAACTTCGGTGGACATATTTTCTCATTTGCATTTTAAATAAAATCATAAATAAAACTAGGCATAAAATTATATGCTAACTTGTATCGTATATGTAAGTGATCCTTATTAACCTATGACATACTAAGTATAAAAGCCACTAAAAAGCCTAGATTTATATCATGTTTCCCCCAAAACATATTACCTTGCCAACGGCAATAACACAGTGCCAATGGCAATTAATGCCTGAATACTAATTATATTAAACTGACTAATGATTATTAAAATAAGCGCCAGCACTCTAAGCACATAATCATTGAGCTCTTTATTTTGTGTTGACATTGAAAAGCCCCATAAGGTTTTTGCCACCGTTTTTCCACCACAATTTGCTAATATTATCACAGTGACCACACAAGTATACACAAATACATAAAAACATATTTTTATTTCTGTCATGCAGTAAATTACAATCAATGTCAAGGTTTGCCGATGATTGCTTAATCGCTCAGCTATTAATGACTAACGCTTGCAGATATAATTTTGCACATAAAAACAAACCTTATTTTGCTGCTGTCATTTGCGTCTGTCAAAATGTAAAAATTTTTCACTTCATCACTGCTCAAATTTAGCTTCGTAAGTGCAATTTGTTTAACTTTGGAATTTAATGTTTGACACATTGACTAATAGTTAAATGTTTGTGAGTGCTTAGAATATTTGCAATTAAATAGTTATCCATAAATACATATAGCCAAGCAGCTTTGAAATTACAAAAGTTTCTTAAACTAAAATTTGCTATGTTCTGGTTCAAGAAGAACAATTGTTATGTTGTTGCTTAAGCATATGCCCTTTGAGTTATATATTTTAGAAATTAAGAGCATTTTATCTCGACTAGGATTTTATTCATATTATATATAACGTCAAACGTTTATGTTGGCTAAATCGACAGCCTTCCAATTTGCCGTGAGCATCTTTATGTTTACCTTTTAATCACAGATAAAATAAAGCTTCCATTTTCCACCTTAAACGATTAAATGGGGGAAGATTTAATTTATCTTCCAACCACTTTTATTCAAATATGCATTCTTATTTTGCAAATATGAACTTTATCGCGCCTTATTTCCAAAAATTTTTCTTCTAACACTCTCCAAAATGTACCCCAGCATTCTTCTTCTCCATTACTCAATCAACAGCATCACCGACATTTACAGCTGTTACCATAAACTTATCTGTGATTAATGATAGTTGCATTCCTAGATATTCTGGAATATAAATGTTAACAATTTAACTTCTTGCCAATTTTAGCGACTGATTAATGAAAACATTAACCATTCAGTTACGCACTTCCTCATTCCAATAAATCTTAGAATATTTCAAAATGACTGATGAGGCAGACTAAATAGAAGTTGTGGAAGCAATTTTCTAGCGAAATTATAGATGACTGAAGGAAAATAATTAAATATAATAAGAATAGGAGATTTAAGAAGTAAATCTGGAAAGTAATAGATGAAATTACATGACACCTCATACTTTGTTGAAATGAAATTATGTATACCACCGTATTCATCAGATTTTGCGCCGTGTGATTTTTTCTTGTTCCTCAAACTGATCCATAGAACCCGTTCTCAGTCGATTGAAAAGATAAAAAAATTCTATGAAGGAGCTGAGGGCCATACAAAAAAATGCTTATGAAAAGTGTCTTGAAGACTGGAAAAATCGTTGGCATAAGTGTAAAATATCTTGTGAGGATTACTTTGAAGGCTAAAGTAAATATTGATGAATAATTAAATGCTTTGCGTTTTTCAGTAATTTCGTTAAGATATCAAACGGTTTTACCAAACTAAATGGTTTAAAACCGGTGAAAATTTGGAAATAAATTTTTTTTATTTTCTCCATTACTACATATTATTATTAGCCACTAATTGGAACTCAAAATTATATGTTAGTGATATCTCCATAAATAAAAGTTATTACATGGCAATTCGATTTTCCATAAATTCTGAATTATAAGGTACAACAGTTGGCAGATATTCATCACTCACTTTGCATAGGACCTGATTAGATCCCATCCAAATTGTGAAACAGTTGAAAAAGCCTAGCTCTCTTATTAACTAGATACTCTAAAGTAATATTGACATATTTTTGGAACACGAGTTCTAGATCCAAATGCAAATATCGTTTTTGATACACCCGAATAATACGTGTGAAGAATTTCACCAATATTCGTCCACAACGAACACGAGGTAATTTGGCCGAAGATTTTGGCAAAACAACACCTTCACAGATGGGACTCAAATCTTTTGGTATGTGTTTTGTAACAGATATAGTTTATATGAAAATATTATTCAGACTAACATAAAAAGGTGGTTAAACGAACCCCGAAAAAATTTGAGAACTTACTTTAGTAAAAACCTCTCCTCCTCCTTTTTATCCATCACTTTAAATATCGATTACTTGCTTCTGTTATTTTAAGTTTACATGAAAAATTCTAAGCTCTGACCTAATTACAGCATAAATAATTCTACTCAGCACTAAAATTTACTTTTTGAAGGCAGATTTTCTATTTTAATGACACTTTAGAAGATTTCGAAATGAAATATAAATTTCCTTTTCATTTAAATTCCACCCTATAGTAATATGATACATTTATTCTATCAAAAATTTCAAATAAAGCGTTTGAGTAGAAACTGCTTATGTGGATGATTCACTGGCTGAGTTTTCCCAAAATTTGTCACAGCTTAATTGCAATTCAGCTGTCAACTTCATTTTTTTCTGCAATTAAATTTCTTACCTCATATTACGCTTTAAGTAATATACATTATATACTTATGTTTAATCCATTAAATTTATTTACGCTCTAATATTTGCCAACGCCAATGTGAAATCCCAGCACTAGCAAGCCCAACGTCCTTCTTCCATACATACATACTTAAGCGCATTTTCTATAGATGAATTTACGTTTCTCTTCCTAAGCAAAAACTTCACCCAACAACAATCGAACAGTCGCTGAATTGACCGACAATATCGTCAAATGTTTGTTGCTTTGGGAGCAACAATAGTGTTCAATTAAAATGGGGTCTCTTGTTCCACAACTTCATTTCAATCGGCACTGCCATTGGCAAGTTGACCGCAGTTTTGTCACTGAAATTGATGCAATCCTAAGCATCAGCGACTTTTAGTGACATCGGCTTTTAATGCAAGGTGTTCCATTGTTGTTGTAAGCGACCGTTAAAAGTTGTTAAAACTTCTATTAATCCAGTTTGGTTTTTATGCCGCACCAAAAGCCTACGTGAACTAATGCGATACACTTTGATGCATTTGTCTGAGACACAGTGATCGTTGTTTTCTGCGCCAATCCAGTTCTGCCATGAATTGCCTTCATTTCATTTCGCTTGCCTTATTGCTGTCGATAATTTCGTGGTTGTAGCTGTTCGTCGTCGCAGTTGCACTCTCTATCGCTAGAATGTATCACCCGTCTGTCTTTCGTTGAATAACATGTTAGCGATCGCTTTTCAATTTCCAGATAAACACCTGCACCTCCTGATCTACACTGTAAATATTTGCTGCTTTTTCCGCTAAACTCGAACAATGGTACGAAATTCGTATTGTAGTTGAGAATTTTTTACTGGAGGAAACTCAGTGTTTGAGGGCACATGCTAGCAGTCAACGTTAAGCAACGATAACATTTTTTCAAAAAGTCTGTGTAGCTCCAGATTCATTCAGAAGTTGTTTTCACGCTGTCCTTTTCAAAGAGAACTCCACTGTAGTAATCACAATCTAATTGCTCAAGAACTAAGCAACATCTTGCTCCTTGGTAGTTGTATTCAAGATCTCATTGTCTTTGTTTGAAAAATTAGATCCCATCCAAATCGACTTTAAATTGGAAAAATCAAGCTCTCTTATTAACCCGTTATTAAGAACTAACACTGAGAAAAATATTCTGGATAATCTGGATTCAGAGAAAAATTTCATCAGTATTTGTAGATGTCGAATCGGATATAATTTGTTCGCAGTTTTGTTCTGATATTCCACCATTTCAATTGAAACACTTTTCCCGGTTACTTAAAATTCTGTTATAATTGTTTATGTATTGCATTTTTTATCAACCAAATAACTTTACTATTAATCGAGGTAAGACTTAGTGTTCTCGAATTCTGTGCTCATTCGAATACTTTTCTCGCTCAGTGTAGTGCTTAAATTGCCGCAACAGAATGCCACTCATGTCCAGCAATTGCCGCTAAATTAACATCAAGTGTCTCTCATTCAATTATTCCATGAAATTGAACCCCTGTGGAGTAAAAGCCGACGAAAAAATGCGAACGCTCTGCTCCGCGGCTGTGATTTGCATCTGGTCGCATAACGCTCACTCGCAGTGGTCGCGCACCTACACGCTCCGACGTAAATGGTGCAAGCGACGGATCCGGGCCACAGGCCGAAAAAAGCATTCTCAAAACACATTGCGCCCGAAGATGTCACCGAGCAGTATGTATACGCCAATCGGAGCAATCGCAGTCATATTGTTGCGATTGCCATTATTGTTGTTGTATTCAGCGACTGTCGCACATGTCAAGCGCTGCTAGAATTTCCGTAACATGTTGACGTTGACACTTGTTGACCACAGCCGTGCGATAGTGGCAGGTGGCTGTGCCGAGGAGCCGAACGGTGGCAAGACAGTGGTGCGCTGCTCCTGCTTGGCCGCTGATCGACATTTCCACTGAAACTTCAATTGAGCGCCGTGTTTCGCTATTTGATTTATTTTAATAGCGGCATCGCAGTTGCTGTTGTTGTTCCTGGTTTTTCGTTTCATTAGCTCTTTTCTTTCACGAAAAGCTTAAATTATGTGTATTCGGGAGTGTGTGGGATTTTTATATATATCATTTCAGTAAATGCACTTGCTGCCTGGTCCACACAACGCAACGACCCGTCCGCTCCTCCTGCTACCAGCCGTTTGAGCTACCTGTTAGGCTGGCAGCCTTTGTCCCGGCTTTATCAGTGACATAAAATGCAATTAAAGCGCTCAAATGATTAGCGGCGGGCAAAAACAACAATTATGTAAATGCTAGACACCGCTATAGTTTTGGTCTTAGCAGGTGAATGAAATCATCAAGGAAATGGTGTCACAAAATGGGTGGACAGTGTTTGGTTAGATTTGAATATGCAAATGGTTTAAAAATTCAGATTTTTGTTCGTCCCAAACTAAAGGAAGTGTTCACTAGGCAAATAAAAACAAAAAATGGTAAATACCAATAAATCGTGTCAAGTGAAAACAAGCAATTATTGTTAAACGCGCCGACGCCGATTTTATTAAATATATATTGTATTTGTCATTATATTTCTTTCCCCATTTTGACAAAGGAAGGCGGCTATAACTGCGTAAGCGGTGTGTGTGCCATTAAATGAAAGTCAGCGATGTTTTGATATCCAACACTCGATAAAATTTGCAAAGTATGCAGAAAAAGGAGAAAGTAATCAAATCTTCGAAATTTTACATTGTCCGTGAATTAATCTAAGATTCGTTTGAAATGCAATTGCAATCACAATTACAGGAACTTAAGGTACAGTTTCAATCCGTAGTCAAATAAATAGCAGTGGTCCTTTTTACGTCTAGCACAAACCTATTTGGAAGGCAAAAAAGGCGTGATTTGTTATATTCTCTCGAGCTATGTCTTTACTTAGTTGCCCGAGTTTTCCAAGAACTTCTCTATAACCCTATTGTCCTTGCTTCCCTAGCATAACTCCTTCAATTGTCTTATAACCGAATATTTAGGGAGTCCTTAATACTATTTGAGATGTCTTAGATTCATGCCGTACAACGGTGAAACGTGTCAAGATAATGCAAAAATACATTTTCAGATCGTTTCGCTCTTGATTTGCATGTGTCGTTCCAAAATAGATAAATCTCGTCTAATATAAATATATGCAACAACAGCATATAATCCAGCAGTAGAAATACAATATTTCTGAAAAATTTATTCTGAAGAAATCGGATGGCAGTTTTCATTCAAAATCAGCTTTTTTGGTGACTAATATGCTGATGATGCTGATATTAAATCCTCGAACTAAATAGTATATTTGGCTGATTTAGTGTTCTACGAAACTCGGACTAATGTATTTGTTGTCTAGCTCTATGTTTGAAAAAATAAAAATTTGAACTTAAAAAAGTGACTCATTAGAATATTTATTAATTCATATAAATTTTTTTGGAACTTTTGGAATTCACTTAAGACCATTTTCTCTCTTCATATGCACGTTATGTATATGCTCGGAACAACATTTATCTGTGCCTCCTTTAACAAGTTGTGTTAAATTCATGTTAACAACAGCAGGTGTGAGTGGTTAATTGTGCAATGGGTGTTGACTACACGATGTAATTGTTTACATTTTATTTTTCTAATATTATTCACACAACATTTATACAATTATTCATAACTCAACTGTGCGTGGCTTGAGTAACGCAAAATACACGCCCTGACTTATTTCCTTATAAGAAATATTACGTAGGTGTTCCTTTAGAGACATTTGCAAAATCTTTCTATTTCTACCAATTTAAATTTGCAGTTATTTCTTTATAATTATTTATCCACAAATTTCTCTTAATATTACCTATTTTTTGCATATCACGCCTGCGTCTTGACAAGCATTGTCGGTAAGTTTCGAAAGTTTTTATTTATATTATGATGATAAATAATAAAAAAAAAAACACAAAAATTGTAATATAGGTGATTTTTTATTTGGCATGAATAAGTATTTACTGAAATATTTAATGTAATTTACAGGAAAATAATATAACAAATAAATTTAGTGATTTTAATGATTTTATTACATAATATAGTTTAGATTAATGATAGAACACGTTCTGTTAAGATGTGACGGAGATTTTTTCTTCAAAAATTTATATAAATAAATTTTCATCTACGAAATGGCTTGGTGAAAGATTCTACTCATAGGCGATTTATTAGAGGTCAGATATATATTTTTTTCTGCATTGTTAAATCAAGTTTTGATGGTTTAACATCATTGCATGTATCTTGATGATGACTTCTGAAGATCTTTTCGAAAGCAAAGTTTAAATAAAAGTTGAGTCTGACAAGCGCGTGGTTCTGACGTGAACTTGACACTTTTCCAAAGTAATGCTTTATGCTATTAAAGCGTGTTAAGGAGTTTTTGCGTCATTTCGCAACCTTCGGGGAAACATGGGTCTTCTAATAAATACTAGGAACTACAGAAAGATTAAACAGTGGAAACTGATTGTCACAGGGCACTACAATGTCGAATCGATTTTGATTGTTATAACATTTGGAAAAATTATGTTCACTTCTATTTAAATAATGCACGGTTGACATCTTAGTCCTCAACATGTCCATGTTTCGAGATAGATAAAGTTTATGTAGAGGAATAAATCGTCATTTCCGAATTTTTGACTTCTATTTTAAGAGTAAGTACTTATAAGACCGGTCTCATACATCTTTCATTGATTCCCTGCGACTAAAACAAGAAACCGAAACGAAACTTTACCATTGCGAATGAATTTAAACTCCAGTATCACATTACAACAGCTCATTTCGATCTCTGAGTAGGTTGTGCGGTCGCTGATTGTTCAAATCTTGTGCTTAGAAGCCCACACGTAAGGTGGTCGGATAAGAAGCTCTGCTACAATAAACAATTGCCAATTTTCAGCTGTCAACACAACACAAAATGCCAAAAGCAAAGTCAAAAAGCACAAAAATAAATAGAATAAAACCATAAGCAAACTAAATCACAAAAGTAGCAACAATAGCAACGTGACAACAACAATAAACGAAGATAACAACGCTGCGAAAAGTCATGTCTGCCACATTGGTGCACCGTGAAAGTTTGCCCACACACATATAGCACAAGCTTTCTTACCCACACATATACACTTGTACTTCCCTGGCGAGGTGAAGTGCAACATTATGGATGTGATTTTCAATGCGCATGCGCTACAATTGGGCGCAAAAATGTCAGGCGTGCGACAGCAACGTGGCAGGCAACGTGCAACAAGCGGCTTGCAGCAACATGCAACATGTATTGTCAACGCTTAATGGCAGCATGACGGGATGTAGCTGTTGCCGCATAGCGTGAAACTAGAGATGGAAATGTTAAATGTTGCAAATCGCCGACCAATTTTGACTGTAAGTAAATACATTCTATACAATTCTTTTGGTGTTTATAGCTGGTGGGCAGCGGCAGTGACAAGCATTTACATGCGAAAAGGAAGGAAATGATGATTGTTCTCTCAGCAAGTTTGCTGATATTATAACGCTTGTGTGTTTATATTTATATGTGTGTGTTTCAATACGTGCCTGCATCTGTCCCACAATTTTCTAATAGAAATGTGATACTTTTGCTGATATTTGTTTTGGGTTAACCCGTGGGTTGTGAGAGGACATTATGAAGATAAAACGTTTCGCCAAATATTTTCTGTGGGTTGCAGTGATAATTAGGCAGCTTTCACGTGATAAGAAAACACGTTAGAAAACCTACAGTTTTACTTAGATAAATAACGATGGTATATTTGATTGGATTCTTTTTCCCGTTGAAAGAAAACGTAACTTCATTTCGATAAGCATTCACGTCATCAGAATGACACCACCACTGTTTGCAAATAAAGAACTTAAGTTGTCTAGTAAATTCAGTGACACTTTTTTAATTATTTTTTAAAAAGATTAGACCCTGATCCTGCACCTTGTCAGCTTACTTTCTTCAGTCAAGTCATCTTTCGTTCTTTTCTCTACTGTGTGACTTCATTGAAGTAGCGCGTCCCCTCAATCTATCGTTAGGTGACTTTGATGAAAATTACCTTGCTTTTCCGAGTTGTAAACAACCGGCATTACAACAATAGCAAAATGTTTATGGCAACATTTTGTACTGCTTAAATTATGCCATTTTATTTTCTTGGAAAACAAGATATTGGTAGGTGGAGCTCATATGTCTGATTAGGTGTGAAATATATTGATATATTGATCTGTTACGCCGAAAAACTTGATTTAATAAGCGACTTTTATGAACACTCACTTAAGGGGTTAGATAAATTAATGATGTAAGAATATTTTTTCATACCTGTAGCTTGAAAACACCTTAGAGTCTAATAATTGGGGTCAGTCAGCTTCAGTATCGATTTACCCAATCTTAATTTTTCAAATAGGTCGAAGATGGCACCCGGAAGCTATCGCACGCATCCACTAGAAATTTTAACTTACATAATTTAGTTTCATAAGTCTTGTTAGGTCGCAGTGTTGATCCAAAAAATCGATGGATCTCACTTAAAATAATATTTTTCTTTTATGTTACCCAAAAACTACCAAGAGTTCATCTCGAATTTTTGAATACGCGGAATTTGAATCCCAGACACTTCGCTGGTTCTCCAAAGGTGTGTCTACCGAGATATTTTTATCTCTGTCTGACAACAGCCGCCTACTGCCATACAACGTTGGCATATAGTCTCCATCAAAATTTTTAGTTGCACCGTGTGCTGGATAGTATCCAGTCGGAACACCTACAATTTCTGTGAGCTTGACTTTACTTAATCCAAGTAATTTAGAGAGATCCTCTAAACGGGTCACTTGGGCCAGAAGTATCTTGCAAGGGCAGAGGTTATGGTCATCGACCAACGCTTGCTTAACTTATGGGGGTTGAGGTAGAGCGCTAGAATGCAAAAGGACTTTGAAAAAACCGAATCACTCCCAACGAAATTTTAGTAATGAGACTATTCCTAGCAGGCTTATTGGCCTTGTAATTTCCAGTGATTTGGCACAAATTTACATGACTTCACTGTAATATACTTGTATACTTTTAAGCGCGTACTTTTGGTACAAAATTTAACTAGAAGCCCTAAAATATCGGATACAACTAGTTTGTACTTGTAGTTGGTTACATTATATATGTAACTATATGTTATTCCAGTATTCTGAGAACCTAACCTCAACTAATTCTGTACTGCGTGCCAGTTCATGCACACACACAAACTTTTTACACTCAGGTGTACGTAGCTCTGCTGTTAGTAGTTATACTCGTATAAGCACTTTACATTCATAAAAAATGGAACACGATTAATTACGAACTGTCGTTAATCGCGCTCGCCTCGCTCGTTGTTTTTAATCCGACATAAGAATTTCGTTGTAAATTTGCAAATCACTGATTAAGTGTTATTCACGAGTGGTGACGAAGTGTTTAATGTCAAATATTATATGCCAGGTATGAGGTGCCGTGAGGTAGCATGAAGTTAATTTTGTTCTAATAAAGAACATAATCACAGAGTTATCATATAAATATTTTTGGGTTGTAAACCTTATATCCTTTTTCGATTTGCTGGAAAAAGTAAAGTATTTTCAAAATTTATCCGAGCAAGGATCCAAGCACTTGTTACGCTT
Organism: Bactrocera zonata; assembly: GCA_037783105.1. Lineage (NCBI taxonomy): Eukaryota > Metazoa > Arthropoda > Insecta > Diptera > Tephritidae > Bactrocera > Bactrocera zonata. Next base: position 70,573 of record JBAWJQ010001736.1, read on the forward strand.
AGAGTGCATTACTCGGGGTTTCGAAAAGCATGGAATTATGTGCTTCAAACATATGTTAGGTTTTTTTTCTTTTTAGAAGTTATATGCCACAAAATGTATAAAGGTAAAGAAGTTTCAAAAAAAAAAAAAAAATTTATTTCTTCGACTATGCCAGAAATCCGCCAAAAAGATTAATTCCATAGAGCAGACTAATTTCATATCAGATGTCCTTACAACCCAATTGTCTCATGACGGTTTCGGATTCATAATCGGTACAGAATCTTTTTTTTTTTTTCTTCTTTGGCACTACAACTGATGTCCAAGAAAACAAAACTTCGACAGTTTCCTGCATCCTCTATTTCTTGTGGTGAACAATTCTCTCGAATGCCCCATATCTTGGCTCGTCATCGTTCATAATACTGGGAAGATATTAATAATACATACGTGGAGAGCATAATTTTTGGTCGTTGAGAGGTTTCTTCTTCTCAGTTACCGATGGAGAAATCTGATAATAAGAAAAAATAGTAAACTGTAAGGATAGGGACCTTTCCATTAAAATTAAGGGCTCATACTTAGAATGACTTTCTTAAAAGTGTGTAAGAACCTATTGTTAAGAGTACCAACCAAAACAAATATTCGGGATTTTTACCCCTTCTAAACTATGCTGTAATTAGGAGTTTTCCGATACCGGATCTAAATCGACTCGGCTCGTCACAGTGTTACAGTGTCCTTCTGGGTGTTAAAACATCATGGCAAAGTTATTATATCCACGCCTGGATATAAATACTCAAAAATCGGTTCGACAAGCTCAAAGTGACTGGTATACAAAAACGAATCTCCATAATTATTAATGCTAAGTCCTCAAGTGGTTCAGCTAAGATAATGTTAAGTATTAATTAACACAGCTACATATATCAGCGACAGAAGACCAAGATATATTTATGAGTGCGGACAGACGTTGATAACCTAAAAATTGTGCATTCAACAGCAAACGTTGCATGCCGCACGAGCAGCAGACAGCAGCGACAAGTGTTTTTCATTGATGCGACGAGTAAGGCAACGCGATCGCGCCACGAAGATTGGTGAATGGTTCAATCGATGGGACTGTCAATGGTTGCATCTGTGTATGTATGTATGTGTGTTTCTGCAATAGTAAAGTTTGTGCCAAGCAAAGGCAGGCGGAGATACCCAGTTACGTTCATTGAGGCGGTGGTATTCGCAAAGTTGTTTACAAATGTTGCAGTTATTAGGCGCTTGGTACTCATATGGTGTTGCTGTACTGTCATGTTGCACAAACAGAAACGCCACTAAACGACGCGGCGACGGTGGCGCACCAAAACACATGTATATGGAAAGTATGGATTTTTTGCATGCTCATGCCATGCCGCAAAGTCATGTTGCATGGTACATGTATGGTGGCATGGACAGACGGAAAATTTGATTGTTTGATTGATGTGCTAAAATGGGGTTGCACGAATCATAAGTGACAGCGGCTAGTAAGGTAACGGCACCAAAAGTGGTGGCGCGCTGCAGGCGCACAGTTGCAACGTAGCTGTCAATCATAATCGTAATTTCATGCTGCAATATGAGAAATTTAACTTTTTCTTCCTTTTATGAAAGCGAATTTCATTCGGAATTTATGTGATTTGTTCGTGTTTTTGCTTTGTAATGGCGCCTTCATGTGACAACTTTAAATGTGGACGCAGTGCATCTTTGTCACTAATGTTACCTACTCTGCGCGGCTGCATGTCATTTGTGCATTTATGTATTTTTTTCCATCCGAGTCGGACTGGATGAAAGGAAGCCTAAGAAAATTCTTCTGATTTATTCACTTCCCAATACCGAAATTTGTAAAAAAATTTAATTCTAAAATTCTTATGATACAAGTCTTGGCGGAATAATTGGCCAAAGTAAGCTGATAATATAATATATGCCAAGCATATTCATATATATTAAAATAAATTTCTACACCTTTAAAAAATATGTCCTATATATTCATCTGCGGTTACTATTTGCGAAAACTTTCCTATTTCATGCATATTTTGGTTTATTGGCACAACGTGGCATTTTTTGTCCAGAAACTTTAACAATTAATCAAACATAATTTAAAAAATTTTTAGCTTTTCCCTTCATTTTCCTAAATCTAATCATATAAAAATCAATAAACATGTTCATTTGTGAAAACGATGAAGCCAAAGTTTCCCGCCAACTTCAATCGCGCCGGTCCCCATTGTATTTCATCCATGCATGGGCCAGAGGTCAGTTGCTTGCGCCCATTTTCACTTTCACTGTTACTCGCAAAGCGATAAAATCTATGAAAAGAAAAAAAATGACAAGGAAACATGAAAAACCAAACCGAAGAATCGCCTGCTGCACACGCCAACCAGCGATGATGGGTCCGGTGATAGGCCGGCCCGGCAACTATATAAAAGCACAAAGCTTGTTGCATGCAACAGCCACCCACCGCATTAATCTCGCCTCCCATAATCCCGCAAACTAACTGCATTCGACACAAGTGCTTGCTTCGGCTAGAATATTGAAATTCAATCATCTTATTGAGTTATGCGCATTGGCATCTTCAGTTGGTGCGGCTGGCTTGCCACAGCCCGCCTGTTGCATGGACTGCTTGGACAGCGCGACCAACGAACAGTTCGACTTCGTGAGGGTTTGAAGATGCTGCACCTCGCTGCATTTTATGTTCGTATTTTTGTTGTAATTTTATTTTTAGCATCAAATTTTTTATTTACTGCAGCCGTTTAGTGAGAGTAGCACTTCCGGCACATGTTGCGGATTAACGGCTCTTCGAGCACACACTGTATACGAGCTAACAGGTTGCCAAGTATTTTTTACAGTTTTACCTGCACTTTTACATATACATATTAGAAAATATGCAGACGTACATTTTCTTTGACGCAAAGCACTGTCTCACACGTTTTTCGTTGAGAAATTACTTTGGGAATTGATTTTTCTGAGGTAGCATACACGAAGTGGGCTGATACCCATTGCAACTTATTTATGCTTCATTCTGACTCTCAAGTAATATACACCTGCGAGCAATACTTTTATTGGTTTTTGGTTTTCAACATGAGCACTTCAAATAGTGCTTATTTAATTATGAGATTAATTTACCGTTCAATACCTGGTTAACCGCTGACGTAATATGTATATTGGCAATGGCCACGTAAAGCTTGGGAGGAGCTTAGAAAACCGTGAGTCATTTTATAGCTGTAAGAATTCAACTGAAGGACAATCAGAGATTTCAGATTTGATGATTTATTTAAAATATTGGGCAAAGCTAGAAAAGGCGACTCCTTCAAATATAGTCTTAAAGGATTTTCTTTCCAGTTTAGCCAAGTATAGATCCCGGAAAGATTTTTAATAAAGAATAGTCGTTATGTGAGAGGCTGCTTACTGTAGAAAATTACATTATCATAATTATGGGTCTGCAATAATCGAGTTAAAAATATAATGTCACCCTAAACGTAGGCAACGTTATGTTTTCGGCATTTAAAATGACTGCCCATCATTGGACACTTCCATTACTAATACCATTTTTGAAAAATACCTTGCCTACAACTCAGCACGTCTGCACTATCTGTACTTTTAAAGTTGATCCTATTTCTCTTGAGCATTAAATAAGTCTAAAAGCTTAATAAACAACCAACGATTCAAGAAAGGACAGCGACATTAAGTTACGGGTCCCACAGTGCAAACCAGATGAAGGGTCCAATAAGTTATTTGATATCTTTTTGAAGATTTTGTCTTGAAACGTAATATTATTTCCTACAATGATTTAAATAATTAAAATAAATTTATTTGTCTCCTTAATACAGATTCCAAATTAGCACTAACACACTCACCTCGCAATCCAACAGCGTTCAAGTATAAATATATACATTCCCAAGTCTTAACTACGCGCTGAATATAACCTAAAACGTTTTGTTGATTTTATTTTCTGACCGAATAACATACTGATTACAAATGAAAAATTGGGTATATAAACTATAAAAATAAATAAGACAACTTGAAATGCGTTGAAATGAGCAAAAACAACAAAACCTGCAAGCAGATAGTAGGCGTTTCGCAAAAGTTAAAACAACGAAAATCAGTGAAATCGACAAGATCCCGCGTAAGTCGGTACAGAAAAAAATTTTGTGCTACAACAAACACACGCAAACACTCACCTACACTACGGGCGAACAAACAAAGCCACCAAGGAATATAAATAGCTTTGGGCGCACGCGCGGCGCAACACTTGTCGCTGTCAGCAACAACACAAACAACCGCTAAAATACAACACTTGTGTAATGAACTGGCAATGCGATTTTATTGGTTTATTTATTTTTAGTACGTTCATTTATTCGCATACTTGTTACATTATTTTCTGCAATGCTGTTTTTGTTGTTATAGCCTGGGTACACTTATTAAATTTGCCACGAAGTTTGTAACACCCAGAAAAAATGGTGGAGACCCTGCAAAGAGTAATCAGCGTGACGAATTTAATATCAAATTTCGCACACCTCCTTTTCCTTTCCAGAAGCTGATCGAAATCAAGCTCTTGTATAAAAACTTCTATATTTGACCAGATATCTTCAAGTAATTTTGTATGAATGAGTATCCAAGACAACAATACACTTTTCAATTTTACAATTGGACAATTATATCATAGCTTCCATACAAAATGCCCGATCTAGCTCATGTACTTAAGCTTTTTTTATTTCGCAGGACTTCTTCAGAAAACTCATCACCGAATTTAACCCACGACAACAACATATTATTCCGATCGAACCACTATATCATGATATGCAAAAAGACTAGACAAATCCACATAACTTTTTATAAGTTTTTTTGTTCTAAGAAATGCACCTGCGAGATGTATTATAACTTCATTGCAGCCAAATATGACATTTTATTTTTTCCTATATTCAATTTTGTTTTGCATTTGCTTTGCTTCATTTTACATGAATATTAAAAGCGCTTGGCCGTTGTGTGCGCTGCCTACGTAAAATTACCTACGCAAAGCACGCTGTGACAGCAAGCCGAATAACAGCAACAACAATTGTAAAAACGATTTAAAATCACGCAAATCTACAAGGAGACAAAAATCTGCCAAGCAAAGTGCAGCCATTAGACCTTAGTTATTGAGTTTTAAACACTAACCACATGTAACGGTTATTTACTTGATCAAGCACATGTACAAGTATGTAGTGTGAGTGAATGAAGTACCGCTGTTAATTCTGTAAAAATATTTCAATGTCCACATTTATAGCTGCGTTTGGTATACGAGTATTTATGGCAGAACAATTTCCAAAGCGCACGAGCAGTCGGCTAATTTCCGTATATACTCGCATATCCATGTAGTATATTATATATTCAAATATGTGCACCCATATTACATAATGAGAAGTACATTTCGCTATCGTTTGATATTTATCTCCAATCTCTGCGTTTTGGTCGCCTGCGTGCCACAAAATCAATAAAATTACCTCATTAAACGCGACATCAGCCCACTGCGCCGCCTGCAATGTGCGCATGCGCAGCGTGAAAAACCAGTGGCACGCCACTGCGTTAATTAAACGCATTTCGCATGCATATTTAACTTCTATGCGCATGTCTGACAAGTGTCAACTGTACCCATTTTTATTTTGAGGTGTTTTCTAGCTCTTTGCTGGTTTCTGTCGCCAGCGCTTGACGCTTCATGTTGTGTGGTCTGCTCGTTTTACAAATTACTTACCAGACAAATATGAAAATTATGAATAGTGTTGAGTTGTGGTTTCATACGCCAAAAATTTCATGTAGCTGCATAGCAATTAAATCAATTTGGCTTAGGTAATTGAAAATAAATATTTTCCAACTGTTTTTAATAAAATGCAAATGATTTTGCATGTCGGTGAATTTTATTCTTTTGTAAAATATCTGGCACAAAAGCCTTATTAAACGAATTTGTTTAAACAAGGGACAGTGTAGTTATGACAAGGTTTTAATATAGCATGATTCGGATATATAATAGAGTTGCAATAGTTATTGCCACTCTTCAATGGTTCTGTATAATTCCAACGACAAATACTTGTGATAAATAACATTTTTGAATTTCTTACTGAAGTGGGTCTTTTAATTGATATTAATTTAGGTGAGAATCGAACAGGACTTCAAGTTTAGTGCCTATAAGTTTTCGTAAAAGAAATAAATTGTTTTAGCATTAAACTCACGGTTCGGTATACAAGTAGCAGTGGTTTGTTCGATAACTTGTTGTCATTTTGAAGGTAGTCAATATCAATGTATATGGTCTGGCATTATTCTGATGGAACATAAATCATCTTCTATTAGCCAAATCTGTCAGTTTCTGGTCACTGGATTCTAATAGATATTGTTGTCAGTAGAAGTGCGAGCTAAGAATTTCGTCATAAGAGAAAAACTCATAAAAGATGATACCATGCCATTACCATCAAACATAAAGCATAAACGTCTTGACTGTCAATTTTTCGTAAATGACTCACTTTTTATCCGGAGTACTACATCTACTCGAAAAATAATTATTTTTATAAACTTCAAACATTTAAAAAATGCTTATTTTAGTTGCGTTTAATCGTAGTACCACATCGTATTGCTCTTTCAAAAAAACAAAAAAAAAAAAAAAATGCACGGCAGAAATATTTTCATAGAATAGATGCAAGATATCTACCCCTGGTTGCATAAATAACATAGCTGAATAACTTAAGGAGGTATTCTAGCCTAGAAATAAAATTTTGGGCAGTTTTTTGAATTTTATTTAAAAAAAAACCAAAAAATATTTTTACCATCCATTTTTTGATGGTGTTTTTATTGATATCTTAAGAATACAGAAAAAAAGTTTTACAAAAAAATATTAAAATTTAAAATAATTAGGGGGGAGAGAGACAGGTGTAAAAAAAATGGTGCATCCTGGTGACAATGATCCTGACTCTCCTGGTGGTCTGAAAAAAAAATCAAAATCAAAATAATTTGAGTTTTGAAAAATCCTTTTAGGGAGATATTTTTGAATATCAAAGCTATCGAATTATCAAGAAAAAATTTCGATTTTTTCAAATTTCTATAGTAGAATACCCCCTTAAGTTACTAGCTGCGAAACTGAATTTCCGGTATTATTTGCAAAAAACAAAGTACCAACATAGCATAAAAATATTATATTAGCAGACATCTGAAAATTATGGGATACAGAAATTATTTGATATATTCAAAATTAGCCGCGTTAAGTCGTTTCCACTTCACATTTTCTTATTCAAAAATTAATCACAATTATGTACTCATTGTCCTGTACTAGCTCACCGTCGCAATCGTCCGATAAAATTTAATAGTCGATAAAGTATGTAGCAATCAGCGTAACTACCTCGTGAAATTATATGTATTTATTCTTTAAAAATTTGTGAGCTACAAAGTGATTCAATACAAACTAACAAGTTTTAAAAGTCATCATCTCATATCATCGCAATCCATTTTCCACTGTTGTAGTATCTTCGGCTGCATAAGCACATTCCACGGGTATAACGCAATGGCTAATAACCGTATACCATTAGCAGTTAAGGCTTCGTTATGGCATAAGAAAAAGGCGCAACGCATTTGTATTTTATGTCTTTCAATTAATTTGCAACAACATTTTTAAAGCGATGCCGGGACATCCTGCGTACCTTAAATGTTGGCTGCACAAGTTAAAGTGCGATAGCGATTAGCGCATACTTTGTCGCCATATACTTTCCTGATTGCCTCATAGCCCAATAGCATACTTTGAACTAGCAACATTTTCTCTCTCTACTACTCCAACTCTTTTTTCCTCCTTAGAACTTAGAAGCACGCGAAAGATTAGTTCAACGAATTAATTCCTTCCTTATTTCCGACATTTGCTGCATGTAACGGTTAAGAAATATTTGTGGTATGGTCACCTCTGATCGCCGATTATCATTACTAAGCCTACTGCTTGCTCACACCTGGACCAATGTGTTGTCTCTTTAATCGCATATGTTGGCTGTGTTTGTTGCTAGTTTCAGTGCTTGTTGCAAGCACCTGTGCGCTGCATTCTTAAAAATTCATTTAAGTTGGCGGACACTTGTTGTCTTTGTTATGTAGTAAAGTATCGTTTTAAAGAACTTTCACATTACAGTTAATTTGGAAATAAGCAGCTATTAAAAGTTCGTTGGAGTTTTGTGTTCGTTTAACACAAAAAAAAAATTGGATCGGGATTTCCTTATAAATTTTTGGCGTTTTTCTTAAATATATTACCTTTAGCTCATAAGCATAAGCTTAAAGACAGAACCAGCGGAAACCTCAACAAAGTGACCAGGATGTCGGAGCCACTAACGGTTTCGATAAGAAAACGACGATAATGGCAGAGAAAAAGAGAGTTAATTATCCTATACTTACGTATATAGAGGATGTCTTAGTTTTGAATCTATGAAAAAATGCCGATTTTTAAGTCTTCTTTAACTATCCAAAACATACTATTCAAACTAAAAGACCTATTGGGAAACAATGCTTGCTGGACTACTCTTCAACGTAGTTAGGTTTCCAGTAAATTTTTCCCTCTTGCAACGATTTCGAATATTACCATATTTAAAAAGACTGCTATTTAAAAACGACTAATTCAATATATAAAACATAATAATAACATATATACATATGTTTATTTTAAATTTTCTACAAAGTTTTGAATTAAAAATTTATAATAAGAAGAAGAAAAATAAGAAATTAGTATGAATTAAGATAAAGTTTTTCTGTTTTTTTCCAATAAGAGAGTTGAAACTTCCCGGCCTTGCTTTCGAAATAATTTTAATTGGTCTTGCAGCATGAGGTCGACGGAAAATTATTTCCGCATGTCCAGTCGCAAATTTTCAATCGATTGTTTCACATCGATGAACTGTTGTCGGTACCGTTATCCATAACTTTTTTCACCCGGTTTTAGAAGCTCTTAAGCACTCCCCTCTTCAGTTCAATTGGAGGGTTAACCAAATTTACGAATGATGTTTTGCGATTTTGGTATTGTTCGAGTTGGTTATCATCGAAATTATCTAAAGTTAGGCTCAGAAAATTCGCTGTTTCGAAGAAGTCTGACCATAGGGAGAGAATTGTTAAATGAGTGGGATACAATGAGTGGGCAAAGGGGTGATCAGAATCATGATGGGACCCATTATGTGGTGGACATATAGTTGGTACAGAAAATATATTTTGGTCGATTCTGGATAAGTGTGAGTATAAACTGCTACAGTATCCAAAACGAAGTTTCGCGAAGGTCGCTCTAAATTCTCGGGGCAACTGGAGCCAGCAATGGGTAATGCTTTGGCTCCAATTAAGCCGTTCGCTGGGAGCGGTCGATGAAGGTGTTAATGGTTCCACAGTGAATGACGGTCAGTGCGTATCTAAAAGTGTCTGGTTGGCTTTTTTTTTTTTTCAAGGAGAAAAAATGGCTTACGCTTCAGATGAAAATGTACTGAAAAGGACGCGCAAGGGCAATAGCTTTCTAATGCTTTTTCGAAATATTTGAACATTCGGTAAATAATAAAGTTACGTCATCTCCTGGCAAACCGCACGATGATAGATAAAGATATAATATTTAAATATTATAGTACTTGAATTAAAAAATTAAATCCAAAGGTATTGCAAAATACTTAAAGAAAGGCATATTTTTATAAGAAAATGAAATGCATTTAAAAACATGAATATACATTTGTATCCACAAAAATATTATCTTCATTTGCTGGCATTAGACTGTACGACAGAAATACTCAGACACACCCATACACTTATATATACGACCACCTCGATCTATCTGCTGCTCGTTGCGAAAGTGCATTTGGAAAACGTGCATGCAATAGAGCGGCCACTTCTTCACCACAGTCTTCTACAACTACCAAAAAATATTTTCTTATTATTTCAGTATTTTTTGTATTACAACTACACTTTATTTTTTATTATTGCGCTTTGTTAGATTCTCACGTCAATTACTTGAAGTTACTTGCCTATACTACGCCATTCACCACATGCAACAACACTCCCTAATGCACCTTGGCCTTTCATGCGTTCGTTCATTCATGCGCTCGTTCACTCTGCGGTGAGTTGGGAATTTCATTTGGATTTTCCTATTTGTCACACCGCACAACAACAAACAGCCCAGCACACATTGTGTTGCACGTTGCTTCCAGGTAATGGCATTCGGAACGAATTTTTCGGTATGTGCAACACGTGCAAACAACAATTACTACATGTCGTCACTGCCATTAGTTTTCCCAAACGGCGCTGCCGTTTGACTGCTCCAGCCAGAGGTCACAAATTTATTTCATTTCATTTGTGACAATCCAAAAGGAAAACTAATGCAAACTTTGCATTTGTGGTGTTGTTGCATTTTTGTGCTATAATTTTCGGTGATACTTCTTTACCCTTGCTTTATTTGGGGTTCAAACATTCCAAACATTCAGATTTATTAGCCATGCAACACAGGTCCGCTGCATTTCCTTTTGGGCAACTGTGAGTCTCTGTGCTCGTTTTTGTGTTACGCTTTAATGGCGTGTTGCAAGAGCATTACAAGCCATTTAGTCGGACTAACACCTCACTCAAGTGGACTTAGGCTAATAAAGTCCTTCAATCATATGTTCTTAATGTGTAAATGTATGTTATTGTAGGTGTGGACTTCATTTCAAAGAAGTTCTAGAGTATGAGGCTTGCTGAAAAGTTTTTTGTTTTGAAAAAGTTCATATTTTGACCCTTTAATTTTCTCTAATTTTGGCCGTCAAAATATATTTTCATTGATAGACTTCCGGACGCTATGTGGCAATGAGTACAAATTTTCATAGGCTACTCCTTTTTAAAAAATAATGGCTAGTTGCTGTAACTAATAATCGAGTAGAAACAGGACTTGAATACCTTGGTAATCCTTTTAGAAAAAACGACTTTTGTAGACATCCTCGATCATCGAATAGAATACATGTATATTTACCACTTCTGCGTTGCTCTTAAGTTGAACGCGGCTTATACCTGTACAATTTTCTTACAAGGGTCTTCAGAAAATCACAATGTAATGATGTCCTCTTCCTTAGCCACTTTCTCTTTAGTAAGATACAGCAAGATACATATTAAATTTTGAGCTGAGTTGATTTAGTCAGGTCTGTCTGTCTGTCTGTCTGTCTGTCTAACCGTTCCATAGTTTTTAAGATCTAGATTGGAAATTTTACAAACGTCCTTTTCTCCGCTTATGATCTTTCCTGATATTTCAAAATAGTTTCCACTGCTACTGCTGATCTTCCAACGATGCCAGTATGATCTCTGACTGTTAATCGTCGATCCTCAAACACCTTTATTCCTTTATTTTACTGACGTCATCAGTGGATAAACTATTATCAGCGAACGCTTTTTTCTACGTCCTGTACGTTTCTTCACCAGAAACTTGATTCGCACACAAAATGGAACTTTTTCCGCCGAATGCTTTTTGCCCATAAAGTACATTCCCTTCCTTTAATCGGAGCTCATGTCCTTCTCACTACGAATAAGAGAGCCCAGCATAAAACCGACATTGGTAGGCCAAGGTTCGATTCACTGCTAATTGATAAAGCATAAGCTCTTAAACTTTCTGAAGAAGGTCTGAAAATACTTCTTTGGTACCAAAGGATTTTTTTTAATATAAAATAGACAATAACATTCAGCTCTTGATTAGGTTGTAGGAGACTTAATGAAAATAAAAACATTAATATCTTTGTAAAAATGCAAGCACTTTTAATAACATGAATTATGTCTAAAACATATTTAAGTTGACTAACGGCTCAGAGCATACCTTACACTTAGGACTAGATGTATAAATACTGAAGGTTAATAACATTCATAACACAGAATAAATGTCTTTAACGCATTTTAGCATTACATTTAAATAAACTCTCGATATTTTATAAGAGTTTATCAAGTTTCAGTATTCTTTGGTTTGTTACTTCCACCTTTGTCCGTTTAAAATTTATTTTTGTGTTCCGTCATCCAATCTTAATAGACATATTCCGAGTAAACTGGCTTCGTGCGCTTTGGCATATTCAATATCGGTGAAAGTTTTTTGTGGCATAAGTCACTTAGCACTTCACTACACTTAAAACAATTACAAACCAGTGGTGGCAAACAATTGCTGCTGACGCCAAGCTCCTGGCAAGGCTCACCTATATTACTGTAACAAACGATGCGAGGCTCGCAATTTGTGTGGTTCATATTCAAGTTAAAGGCACCTAGCAGGTTAACATTTTTACAATTAAATATTGGAAGTTAGAAAAAGCAAATTGTGGTCTCACTATGCGCACATTCTGTGGGATCCACTGAATTGCCGGGCTCACGCTCATGGGGTGAAAAAGAAGGACTTCAAGTTATAAAGTAAATAAGTTTTTTAAAATATGAAATAATTATACTCACATTCCTTGTGTGGCACGGTGCAAGAAAGCCAGCATAAATACCAGCAGCCAACTTAGCTTAGTTATCCAGCACATATGTGACTGCATGTTGAAATTTGATTAAATTGTAGGTTCTTCAAATTGACCTCTTAGATAAAATAGCAGCACTTGATGTTGCTGCTTCAAGACTGGAGTAGCGTTTGATAATTGTCCTGTGCGTTGGAATATCCTTTTATAGCGCAGAATAGGTCTCTATTGTCTGGCTTTGCGGTCAAATTTTAATTAATTCAAATGTATTACAGACAGAAAATACATAATTAACTATACATTCAAAGGAACTTGGGCGTGAAATGAAATTATCTGTGATCAATTGCGATTCCCTGTTATAGCAAGGGTGAGAGGAATTACTTTATGAATCACTTTAAGATTGTAATCTTAATACAATATTTCTTATGAAAATTTGCTTAAAATAAATTAAGCATAGCCATTGGTATTGGTATTGATATTTGGTTTATGTAATTATGCCAATATTGAAATTAGTTTTGATATTGGTAATGTGACAGTCATCCGCCATCAGATATTTTAATAAAGCTGTTGCACGAGTTCTAGTTAATAAGTATGGCTCCTTCCCATTTATCGGTTAAACTATATAAATAACATTTTGCTGGAAATTTTCCACCACTTTCAATTTAACTCTATTAATATAATAACCCCATTGACCTACGCCAAGTACTTGTACATTGCTTACGCAGAGACCCACGCCTTACACTTCATTGAACATTAACTATACATAGAAGTATGGCCGACAGAAACTGTAAGTGATTAAAATCAATTAATTAGAAATTTTCATAAGTTATTAGAAAAAGATTTGAGTGAAAACCACTTGTGGGGACAATAAAAGGAAATTCAGGACAATTATCGAAAGCATAAACATCTAACAAGTTAAAGCGAGACGTAGAGTCACTCAAACGAAGGTTAAAACTTTTGCATTAATGTTATTTTAAACCGGGCTTGTACTGTAACTGTTAACACCGTTAGAGTGAAAATCCCGCTATCTGCCCATTTTTCGGCAAAGGCATATCGGATGTGGATACTACATAAGAACTAGATAATACAAATACAAAGCCAAGATTTAGACACTTTCATATGGATAATGGTTTAAACGGTTCAGCAGCATTATCATGTATACAGTATTTATATTTATAGTTAGTTTATACAAAAATTGTATTAATAATGTAATAACTTTGGATAACTTAGATTTTAATATTGTACTACATTCATAATTCTACTGGATGAGAATAAAGTTTTTCAAATTAATATGACACGCTAAAATTTTAGTGAAAAAACGAACATAAGTATATGAGAAAATATTGAAAATCGATTGTGGCCAGTCAATATTAGGCTTTCTATCAAATCAGTAAACCGGTAGGTCATTGTATAAAGAACTCTATGCAGAATATGTAGAAAACATTTTAGGGTTATCGAATTATTGATATGTAATCACTCCATCATTTCCGAAAGGTGCTGTTTCAAGAAAAATGTTTGTCAAAAAACGTTCATAATCTAAAAATATTTGCCGGTTAAAAAATTATTTCTTATGTATTTATTCCCTAATATTTTCTTGTATAATAGCTTAGTTGATTTACATTCTGCAATAATAACAGTGATCTGTTACCTTCAGCAGCATTCTATAAACAGAGATTGTTAAATAATAACATTTACAGCCGATAATGTTAGCGAATAACATTCTCTGCATTAACCAGAGAATGTTAATGTTGTGTTAAAAAACTGTATTCAGAAAATGTTAAAAATTGTAGTTAATAGTCTTCACAGGTGTCGCTTCATGTTAGCATTTTATCTTACCGGGGAATGTTAATGTACAACTAGCATGTAATCAGAAAATGGTAAAAAATTTTACATTTTCTAGTGCTGTCGCTTCTTTTTACCATTTAACATAACATTCCGCTGTTAACTTACAACTAACATTCACAACTCATGCACTCGCAATAATATAATATTTTATATTTGCCTCACCAATTAACAGTGAGATCAACTGACCACCGGCTTTGCACTTGTTAATCCAAAACGAATCAAATAATCAAGCAGCCAACACTCCAATCAGTTGGCCAAAAAGCCAACCAGCCAACTAGCCAGCAAGCCGACCAACATCAAACGCAACAAACGATAATTCAACCAGAGAACTTAAATACCCTCTCTATCTCATCATCTCATTACCTGTGCTCAGCTCTGCGTCAAACATTCGCTTCATTATGTGCTGTTTGTCATTATTCCAATGCCATTGCATTCCGCCGACTTTTCAGGTGTTGTGTGTACGCCAGTTCGGTCTGCACGTGTCTCTCGATGTTGACGCGATTCAGTGTTGAACGAACTTTTATTGCGTCCAGTCAATGTGAATTGCAAGTCCTGTTTACCGCGTAAACGCCGTTTATTGTTCTTACATACGCTCGCAGCTTTGTCGTCGTTGTCGTGTTTATCCGGGGCCTACGTTACTTGCTTGGGCTTATTGTTGTTTGCGTGTTTGCTCGCCGGCTTGCTTGTTTGGGGCAGGTCTGCAGCAGTGAAGTAAAAACAAGTTTTGCGACCCAACTTCAACGCGCACGCCTAGTTGGTAGGTGTTTTGGAGTATTGTCGTTGTTGTTGTTCACTGATTGAACACAGCTTGTACGCGCTCTACGCTCGGTGTGTGTAATCCACTCATTCGTTGCTCGTTCTCTTCCTGCTCCAAATTCGCCTATTCACCCGCGTTCGTACATTTATTTTCATTGTTTGTCTGTTTGCCGTTATTGCTCTTAACTTGCAATTTTAGCCTTTCCGGTAGGTTGCTGTTGTTGCTGCTGCTACTGCTGAGTTTTGCGCTTTGTTCAACAGGTGAATTTAATTGAATGGAAATGTGTCACATTAGCTTAGTTTTTTTTGGTTTTGCCTTAAGTTGGCGGGCCGTAAAATATGCCAATTCTTAAGCAAATTAATGTGTGTGTGCTTGTGTGGGTGTACGTGTATTTGTTGTTGCGAAAAGTATTGCGATTAAAGCACTTGATAATCTGAGTAGTGTTTTGGGAATAATTGTCAACTTGCTCGTGACATATTTCATGTGCGATCAAAAGTGATAAGGGTTCAAAACAATTGTGCGCAACAAGAAAATGTGATGAAAAGAACGAAATATAATACATAAAAAAAAACAACAGGAAAATATATACAATATGAATACGAATATTTTTTAAATTTTTTCGCACTTTTAATGCTGAGCCGTTAGAAACAAGCAAAATCACCGCGTATCCCCAAATTAAGTAGTATTTAAAAAAAAATGTTGTTTTCCAAAGGTTTAAAAAAGCATAAGCATTTCAAATATACTATCCATGAGAAATAATATAGAGGTTTTTAAATATAAAAGTATCAAGTGGTAAAAAAAAAATTTTAAGAATTTTGCAAAAATAACAATTTCGGTTTATGTGCAAGGATTCATTATTTTACGATAAAACGACGGAAATTGTATGTTTTGTGTATTTAGTGCATAAAAATTAAGAAAATTAAGAAGTTAAAAATATGAAAAAGAATCCATAAAAAAATTAATAAAAAATAATAAACATTAAAAGAAATTAAAAAATAAACAATATTTAAAAAAAATTAAAATTTTTTATTGCTTTTAAAATTATTGAATAATTAAATAAAGAAATTAAAAAATATTAAAAATATTTTTAAAAAATTATGTTAATGTATTTGCCCAAACAATTTTCTTTTGTTATTTAGTTATGAGCACAACAACACAACGCATTAAATAAATAATAGTTTGATGGAAACTTATGACTTCTGGTGTCCGCAAAAAGCTTTGTGATTCTGAAAAATATTTTTTAAATGTTGTAGTGATGCTTTAAACATAAATTCCTAATTAATAGGAAATATATTTAAATTATAATCAACGAAACAAAAAAAACTCATTATTTAAAATAAGTTATATTAATACATAGCGGAAACAAATAACATGTTTGTGAAAAATCGAACTTTTTAGTTGTGTTTCTTTGATTTCGTTAATTATGAAATTGCTTTCCACAATATAGAATCTATGAATTCGACTTATTTTAAAAACCGTATTCTAATTTCAACCAGGCCAAAGAAAAAAAAAACGCGAGTGAAATAAAATAGTTTTAGAATTGTTTCATTTTCTAAAAATTTAAATAATGTTACAAAAGTCGGGTTTAAGTTCAAAAATTTTAAATAAAAACTTAAAATAATACAATGCTTAATTAAAAAACTTAAAAACTAATATAAAAAAATAAATTACTAATTACAAAATTAATTTCCACAATATAGAATATCTATGAATTTTAACAAAAATTCGATTTTTAGAAATCTGCGGTCATATTTTCTTAAATCGATAAATCGACCAGGTTCTTATTTCAACCAGGCCAAAAAACGCGAGTGAAGTAAAATAGCAAAAGTTTCAGATTTTCTTCATTTTTTATTCAAAATTCTAACATTTAACTGTTCCTTTATACAATTATATTAAACCCGTTCAGATAATATTTGAATTAGTACAGTGTTCTATAATATTATTCCAAAATCTGCTTCGGGACGATTTAGATGCAAATATAAATATTTTAAGCGCTTTTAATAGTGTGGGCAAGGTCAATTATGTAGACAAGATTAATTATATTTAACAAATTAATAATGTGGTTTATTGAACAAAACTATTGATTTCAAGAATACAAAGGAAAATGCGCACGCACATCGTACACTTCTTACTCGTCTTGATGATACTCTTCTTCTTCTTCTTTTTCTGCCTTTTCTGTGCTGCCATATTAAAACTCTGTTGAGAGAAAGCGCCGGTTGAGGATTCAATCCATTTAGGATGAGACTATCTGTAGCTCCATAACATATACCGCCTTTTGAGTTCGGTTAAGCATTGACGGCAGGTTTAAGCCACTTGCATTGTGCGTGAATATTTTACCAAAAAACTTACCTCAACTCGAAATCGAATTATCGAAATTATAAATAGCTCCTTAAGAAAAATTTTACTTAGTTTTACTTGTAATATTTTAACAATACAATGAGATCCTCTATATGCCCTTATGGTGACTGCACAAATGCCTTCCCCTCAACGAAAATAAATCGAATAAATAGCACATTTATCAATAGATTCAAATAAGAAAATCGTTGCACTGTACTAATGAAGTAGCTGACTACACTAGCGTAGTTCCAGACCCAACAAGAAAACAAAAAATAAGTAAAATCGGACAGAAAAGCAAATACAAGCTATAATATCAAGTAAAAATAAGAACTAGCAAGAAACCAGAAAAAACTGCAACACGTCTACGCAACGCGAAAGCAACGCGCATGCGTCAGACAGTTTGCACGAGCCAACGGCCAACTAAACGCTCCTCGCTAATGATATTTGCAGCATGGCGGTCGGAACACTGTCATGGACACCGGTCGCTACTTGTCGTCGTACCCCCGGCTTCCTAACTGGATGTGGGCTTGTGGCAACGCAGCGTACATTCTATGGAAAGTGTACGAACGCGCTTTCTAACGGCACATGCGTGCATTCGTGAAGTGTGCGAAAACAGCGCCTAATAGAAAGAACGAAAACAGACAACAAAACTGTTATTGAACAAATTGGCGTTGAGTCTGTGCAGCGGCTGCTTTTTCTTCTTCACCATCTTATCTCCACCGACCGACTTGAGAAAATGCAATCAAGTATTTATTTTTTATACTTTCTGTTGTTGTTGCTTGTGCCACAACCACTGTCGCATGCATTGTATTATCATTTATTTGCATTATTTTTCTTTCAACCGCCATTTTTCCTATGCTGTCAGTTGCTGCAACTGTTTATCTGCCGTTTTCCATTTGGCGGCGCAACAGTTGACCTCATTTCCTTCGGCTGCCACTTCTTTGCTGCCGCGCCGCCGGTGCTCGTGCTGCTTTTGTGCCGTTAACCAAAAGCCGGCTTGACGCATATCAAAAACAGCTGTGGTTGAACAGAAACCCAGACGTTGCAAGCAAATTTTGTTGCCGCAGGCTGCCATAAAAATACATAAACATATATATATTTACAAACCGCATAAAAAATTTAAAGCAACAATGTCTCAACACCGCTGCGAGTTCTCTTTGCTGCCGCGTCTCGCCCCACCACCCCCACCTGACACTACTGCAGGGCTGTCAAGTTGTTGCAGAAGTTGCCAGACAACTTTTACTTAACTGCAGTCAATAGTTTGCGAATTTTTGCTGCAATTTCTTTTTATTCATTTTTTATGTTTATCTTTGGATTTTTAGTTTTTTTTTTGTATTTTGTTATCTTTCTCATATTCGCGTCAAGCGCTCACAACAGCTTCGTGGAATTTCGTTTCACTGTTGCAAATTTTATTATTTTCAGCATTCTCATAGCTAATTTCGATACAGCCACACTGCGTGGGTGTCTGCCTGTCACAAATTATTGAGATTCCAATTTTCATGGCAAGTGGAAAATATTGATTTTAATGGAAATGTGGACTTACGTCTTCACTCTTGCTTGAAGAAAAGTGAAATTTGTTGTTGGGTGAATATATTTTTCCTCTTGCTAATTCTTTGTACCTTAGCAACAATAAGTTTTTGTCAGATCTTGCGGCTGCTGTTGCGATATGTTGTGCAAATAGCCAAACCCATTTTCGTGTATAACGTGGCGCTCATTTTCGCAGTGACTAATTTCTCAAATTGTGGTTATTAAAATTTTTGCTAAAATTACTTTTTTTTGTACAAATGTGCTTTCTGCTAGTGTATCACCCGCTCCTTGTTACTATTTGCTACTGTTGCAAATAAATCATATCAAAATTTTAAAGCCGTGATTCAGAAAAATCATTTACATTACCTAAAGTTTAGTGCAATTGTTCCAACTGGCGTGATGCCAATGTATTACAGATTTCTGAGATAATTCCATTACAAAATAGCTCAGAAGAAAATTTTTGTATCTAGTTTAGGGTCTACATAATTTGAAAGTCTAAAAAACCGAGTTCTGAAAATTAAAACAGAAAAGCATCGTATCAATTCTTTAGAAAATTTAAGGTATATTTTAATATTTTTTAAGAATATATAATAAACATTTTTACGAACAAGATTAAATAAATATATTTCGATCTACACTGTTGGAGATGCAGATCCTCCACTGCAGCATTGATAAAGCCTAAAAAATACTCGCATTGCTGGTGCAATGACAGACGTACATTAGGTTCTTTCACTAAACTCCATGATGAGACCCCTGAGCAACTCTTGTTTAAATATTTGTTGATATAAGAGATCTATAACATTTCCCCAAATATTTTAAATTTGATAATTATTCTTTACTTACATATAAATTCTAATAATTTTTTTTTTTACGAAGAGAACAATTCTGTAATAAATTGGTTTTAATAAAGACATTCCGAAAATTTTTGGCGAATCCGTTAGTTCAGAGTCTACATTTCTACAAATTTATGAAAACGATGTATTAGTTCCGATCTGGGTTATGATATTTGGTCCATTTCTTACTTCAGCTAGATGACACATCTCTCATAGTTCCAAATATTCAATATGAATATAGAAAAATTCGCTTGATAACTGCATACGACTTTTATCAGTACCATTTGCTGACTTTTTTAAAGACTGGTGTAAGCAATAAGAGTATAAAATCTCAATATTACTCAAAATATATTATTTTTTTAAGTTTTGGGTAACTGACAGAACAAAAAATATAAAAAAAATTATTCGAATCATTAAAATGTTCAAAAGATTTTTCGAAGCCGTTTACTTTTAACATAAAAAGGAAAAAACTGAATAGCCAACATATGTTTACTTGAATGAAGCAAGTGTGTGCTATTGTAGCGGGTTTCTCTAGCAGAGCGTTAAGGACAGCAAACGACTTCATATGTATTTTTTCGCTCCTTTCACATTTATCTTCAATAATGTTTGTCATTTCATCAAAGATATCCAATCCAACAATGAGGCAAAATTATTAAAATTAAGATATGTATTTAGTATAGAGTTGTACTAATAGCTCTCATGTTTAATTGCCACCATTTATTGACATGAATATAAAACAGAATATAGAATTTAGAATGGAAACGTAATTTTCAAAATTGGTGTTCTTACTATCACCATCCTAAACCTACAGTCAAATCATTCAAATTACAATAAAGAAAGGAGAGCTGAGACAAATCATATCTCAAAATTCCATTATGAACCCTTTTCTGCTATGACAATTGAAATTCTTGAGCACCTTTTATCTTGTAACCGGCACCAAACAGTTTAGTATCGTCTATTTTATTTTATTACCTACCAAACGTAATATGTGTGACTGTATGTCTGTATATACTTAAGGTATTCTAATAATTAATGTGTACATAAAAAACCTGCCAAAGAAGTAATATTTCTATTTATATGTGGACTTATAAGCATGCATGTGAGGACGTAATGAAAAATAAATGTGACTAAAAAGAAAACTGACAGAGAAGAGATGCTGAAAATGTATGTTTAAAATGAGAATTCTAATACATATCTTCATATGTGAATCAAAGTGCAACAGTGTGTTTCAACAAGCAAAATGTGCATGTGCGTGTGTATTGTTAGACATCTAGACCACTTTCTTGCCATTGAACTTTTGATTTATTTTCTATTAACTTACCTTAAGCTTAATTTATTTTCTCTTACCTATAAATATTTTACATTTCTTTCAGTGCAGCCGCTTGTCTTCCATATAATTTCAATAAAATATATGTACTCACCTGTATGTACGCAGTGCTCGTTTGTGAAGTTTAATAAAAATAAATATTCACATCTCGTAAAAAAATTATCATCTCTGCTGTCATCCCTCGCGAACGTCTCTCATATAAATATAAATGTGAATGCAATAAAGTTAATAAATAATATAAATAAATAATACAGTGTTTGTCAAAGTTTTCAAGTGTACTTAAAACAACGAACAAACTCACTACAACAACAAATTTGGATTAAATGGATTGAGTCTGCTGCAACTACAATTATATATAATATTTCTTGACTGGTGAGTAAATATGAAAATTTTATGTTGCCAATCAAATTATGTAGAATATATGAATATGCTTGTATGTGTTTATTTGCCAATATCACATTGCCGCTAGAAATAAATTTTGCAAAAAAGTATATATGTGTGAACAACAACATGTGTAGGAATATTTATTTAGATTCTCTGAGCTTTTATTGTTTTCAGCTTTTCCTGTACTTAGAACGCAGTGAGCGAAGAATATGCAATTTAGGATGCTCAACCGTTTTCAGATAGCACCCACATCAATTATTTAGTACTCGTTTTGCTCCTAGATTACGTAATTTAATATGTACTAGTACTATACGTTAAAGACATATAAGAATGAAAATGAGATTTTATTATTTCTGTTATTTGCGACAAAATTGCTTCGTATAAATTTACTGCTTCAGTGTGTACAACTAAAGAATATATTATATTAAAGAACTAATTTATTCAGTATAATCCCGAAATTTAACAGTTTTGAAATCCCGAAAATTTTCGGCATTACATATGAATTTTATTATGATAACAAACTTAATGATTTAATCACATATATTCTATCAAAATACCTTAATATTTGAAATCTTAGCTTTGTGATACCTACAATTTTCGGGATTATACATATGGATAAACTGTAATGCAAGTAATGAGAATTTAAATATAACTCAAAGCCATCATTTTCTTTATAAGGTTTGCTTGTTTTCTGTATTCAAATCCGGTAATTTCGGGATTTTGAATTTGACTGTTTCGGTTTCCCTAAAAGTTTGGAGGTTATTTATGAATATTATATAAGACAATTATTCATTTGTCTTCTTTAATTTAAAAGGAAGTGGTATATAAATAGGAGCATCCTAAATGTAGGCAACAAAGGCTGTCAATATGTACAATTTAGCGAAGTCGCGCACCTATTGCTCAAATGTTTTTAATTTTTGAGTTTATAATTTATTGCATTTAATAGCTGAGAAGTTTGGAAATCAGTGTCAAGACTTTATTCATTAGAAGTGTGTGGGATTCAATTACTATAATATGGCTCAGCTGACCATCAGCTGATGACAATTTCATTAATTTCATAATTCGCAAACAAAACCAAAGTTAATTAACTGCACAAAATAAAACAAAAAAAAAAATAAATATAAATGCAATTAAGCTAAGCGCGAAATAGAAGCAGCGAGCAGATAATTGGAAAGCAATGACGCAAAATTAAATGCCGTCAAAAGATCACGCGCATCACGTCACAACTATGCCGCTGCAGTTAACGCTTATTTCCTGTACTCAATCAAGGCGATCGCGAGGTGAAGGTGTTTATAGTGCTTGCCAAAATTGCTCATCCAAATCGCGTCATTTGCGAATTATGCATATCTTGATTGGTTTTTGACTTTGATTTCTATTATCTTTTTGTTTTGGTTTTTATTAAATTTTCTTAAATCGAAAATCCCCTTAAATAGCCGGGTTGAAAAATAGATATCACAAAGTAGTGATTTTTGGATCTTTTCCTTTTTGTACTATCTTTCTCTTTACCTCTACTTATGTTAATGATGACTTATATTGGCCTTCAAACTTATATATATGCAATATTTTATCTGGTAACAAATTTATTTAAAATTAAGAAAATTTAACAAAAACACAAATTAGTTATTGTTGTTGTACAACATTAGCGTTAGGTGATCAAATTATATTTACAAACTTGTTTTCTTCGCCATAAACAAGCTGGTTCACAAGCGGCTGCTGAGTCAAGTGGTTACAAGCGCAAGCTGTGTGAAGATGAGCAATAACTTGAATTTATTGAGGTGTGTGTATATTTTGTTTTTTCAACTGTGGTTTATTTTTTTGTTGTTATTTTATTTTTTGTTATATATTTTATTCAAAATCAATTTTAATTTGTGCTCTGGCGCCTTCTCAATCGTTAAATGCTTTAAGTAGTCTCTATTAGGCGTTAAATTGTGCCACTTAGCTATGGTTTCGCCCACAAAATATTTCTTAGATATATGGCTCATACCAATGGTGTCTACTACTTATATCATTTTGAAGACGCTAATCTCTCTATTTTGGAATGTTCACTGTTGGTGGATAGGGTTGGTTAACTGGGCTGAATTCTAAACACAGATGTCCTGAGACGACAAAGTAATAATTTTTAGACGAAAGTTTTTAACATAATAGTTCAACAAATTATTTCCAGAAGGCCGAAATTAAATTCCACTTTTTCTCTTTCCAAATTTTGACAAAAGTTTTTGAATCATTTGTGGTTTTACCGCTCCGCTGCCATTTGTAAGCTATAATAACGAAAAATTAGCAACCTACTCATTGGTGGCGTCGACGGCGGTAAAGATAACTGACAACTTAACTAAATTATACAATTCCATGGAATCATTCAAAAGTGAAATTTTCATTTTTTATTTTTATATTATTATTTTTTTTTTTGTACTTTCCTTTCTCTTGGGTTTGTTCTCATTTGCGCCTTCACTCACTTTCAGCTTTCGAAGATAGCTGGTTTTCACGTTCAGTGCAGCTTATCCGGCAGTTGGGTTGGCGGTCACTCCATCATTATAAGTAATAAGCAAGCACTTAAAATTCATTGTGTATCATTACTGCTGATCTCATTCATATCTACATACAAGCGTATGTGAAAGTGTTATTTTGTGTGTGTACTTGTAAAGGGACTTTCTGAACGAGCCTTTGTGCAAGAGCTTCTCTGTTTTTAGATATTTTATTTTTCTTAATTTTGTTTTGTGCCACACATCAAGTGCTTTCAGTTTCCTGCTTCTATCATCTTTTTAAAATATTTGATTTTTTTTCCAACCAGACTTGTTAGAAGAAGAGGGTTATCTCTACTGCATATATACGAAAATTGAAATTTTAGAAAGACTGGCAGTATTTGTATAAAAAAAATAATTTTATTTGTATAAAAAAAATAAAACACTAACATAAAATAAAAATAGATAATTACAATAATTTCTATAATAATATATAAAAACTCTAAAAATATTAAGCCGTTAAAACTAAAAATTTTTTCAGCATATTAAGCTTAAATTATTTTTATTAGACAACAGTTATGTATGTAAAATTAGACAAAAACTTGCATTTCTTTAACTATTTCCGTATCTTGTGAATACATCCAAATCACTTTACCGGAACTTCTTCAGGTTAACATCTTTATTCCTTCAACTCAAACAGCACAGGTTCGTGTCTTAAGTCTTTTATGTTCTCACAACTTTCGCGTGGCTCATCTCAATAACTCATTCCATAAAATATACGCGATCCCAGGAAGAAGAACATATATTTTAACAAATTATATTATTTTTATCTTGACTGCTCAGCAAAAGCTGCCTTTTTATTAATTTATGACCAAACAGTTGGCGTTTTGTTGCTATCAACAGTTGCCCGCGTATAGTATTTTGCTACGTTAAGCGGTAGAAAGCAAAACAATTAATTACTACATATTATTATGCAATTAAAAGCGCTCTTCATATTTCGTAGAATTTTTGCAAAACAATATATTTTAATTCAGCGTGCACAGAACGCCAACAAATTAGTATTTTACAGTTAGGCAGGCAGCTGAGCTACTCGATCCTGTCTGATTGCTTCATTATTTCGGCCGAGAAGCTTGTGAGATTGTTTTACGGATTTTCATACTAAATATATTTAAATCTTAGAAACACTGTGAAGGTTAAGGAAAGAAGAAAATGTAATAAAGAGTATAAAAAATTACTTAAAAACTTTGAAGTGTACTAAATGGTATATTATGCTTTGAAAAAACAATAATTTAGTGCTGAAGGCTTTATAGTAGACCTATAAAAATAAAGCAGATTCTGACTTATGAAAATTATTCCAAGAAAACTTTATTTTAATTTTTTCATTTTTGAAATCAAAATTTTATCATAGAAATTTTTTCAAAAATTTTTCATAAAGAAATTGGCAACGTTACTCAATAATTAAAAGAAGAAACATTTGCATCAAAGTTCGATCGATTGTATCGATATCGTAATATCATATCTAAAAAATTTAGTAGAATAAAAATTAAACAATTTGCAACCCTGTCAAAAATAAAAAAAAAAATACGCTTGAATCAGGATTTGTTCAAATGTTCATTAACTAAATGGCAACTTTATGACAACCTTGTTCAAAATTATAAAACATTAGTTATATTTAGCCAAAGATTGATTAAAATATACCGCTGTTATAGCATAAAGATATTAAAAAAAAAAAAATTCAAATGAAATCCTTAAAAGCAGCAACCCCAGCAAAAATGTTTAAATATTATTATATTAAACTTTTTCAAATAAAAATTGTTTTCTAAGTGATGCCAACACTGTTTGAAAAAACATTTTTTTAACATTGTTCGATGGTAAAAGTGCCTACTTTGCTTTATGTAGGTGTCTGTTTTGCATTTTTTTAAATTAATTAAAAATTTTAGACAGCAGTCTAATTCAAAAACATTTCGCTTACCACCAGCTTATATAATTTTGCTTATTTTATCAATTTTATTTCGAGTAAATGGCAATCGTATTAAGCAAATATTTTAGACTTTTAGCGTACTTAATTTTAAAGTAGTTCACTTATAGTAATTTCTCAAATTAGTACCAAAAAATTATATTTTTATTACTCTGAAATAATTATGTAACTGAAACTGAATGATTTTTAATTGTGCAACAACAACAAAATACCTATTCTTTGTAACTTCTGTTCTAATTAGTTAAAGTTTCGAAAACTGTGCTCCTCATTAACGGCGGTTATAATAAAAAATATTTGACAAAACAATGGCAACTCGCTGACTCATGAAAAATCGTGGAAACAGCGTAATTGTGGGAAAAACTGAAGCAGTTCACCACTACCGGCAAACACACGCCAGCGCTTCGGCCGACTGCTTGCATACAACCACACTCAGTGTTGGAACGCCCAAAAGTATATTTGTATTTGTGTTTGCTCACTTTTTCCTCTTCCGTTTTCCGTCCGTCTAGTCATTTACTGCAACTAAACACTAATAAATATTTACTCACACACCAACGTTCATATTTCATTGGTGCATTTAGTAAATTACAAATATAATCTTGTTTGCATTTTATTGTTAATATTCATTTACTATATTATATTGACTGCCATTAGTGTCAAAGCCAACAAGCGCCAGTTCTATTGTTGTGTTTTCACGGTTACTGATTTTTTTTTAAATTTTCTGTTGTTTTGTATGCCAGCTTAATAATAAATATTTCAGTTATAATGTGCTGTCTGCTAAACTGCTAATTGGTCTACTGTAAATTGGAGATAATCAGATATGTGAAAGTTACTATAAAAGTTATTGTAGCTTTTGTGATTTATTATTTAAGAGAAAATAGTATGGTTTTGATTTTATAGTTATTTTTCTGCTAAAAATAAATTTTCTTGTTTACTTCAATAAGTACTCAACTAATATTTTTAAGGTCCTAATATTCTTAAAATTATACTTATTCCGATTTTCTGTTCACAATACTGTTTTTTTATAAGGTTCGCTGCGCTTGTGCTGTCAATGGACCCTGCTACCATTATTCAGTAAACCGAATGGTGCACTAGCTACTACTTCTATACAGCGGTGTTGCTACAAAAAACCACGAATTGCTGTGCTTTGATTCGATTGTATATGCAGTGAACTTAAACTTTTGCTTTTGTTGCTCTTTTTATACTCGCCTCTGGCTTCCTTTGTCTGAGTGCCGTTCGCTCGCAACATTTCCAACCACTTTTAATTGACCTTAAATGCTTCAACATTTTGTGACCACAAAAGGCACGCTGAGCAAAATTGGCATATGAAAAATATCGGCGAAGGAAAATAGCCGCGGAGAGAACCGCCAGCGAGCGTAGCGAGTGACAGGTGAGCACGCAGCGCACGGCGGTGGGCCATGGCGTCACTTCGTGGCTGCACATTTTTACAAGTCTTTTTGCGAGAGTCGCTTGGTGGCTGTGTCATATATTTTATTGACTGCAAGTTGCAACTTGAATTTAGGTCGCGCGCTTATATACAAATATTTATGTGTGTATGTTTGGCTTTTTACTTTTTACCGATTTTACCCTGAAAGAGTTTATGTGTTGAGTTCATATACATTGTTATAGTGTTTCTTACAATTTTTTTTATAAATGTTCACCTATTTGCGGGCGCAGGTTCTTGCCTTCTCGCTTGCTTTCCACAATTCCAGTAAGTGGGTGCCTGACGCAGCAGCATGTGACATGCCACTTGTAGCGGCTATAAATAAATTTATTGTATGTGTGTGCAAAACTGAAGCGCATTAGCATAAAAATGCATATTTGTATGTAAGTGTGTGCATTTGAATGAATCCAATTGTTTAGTAGCCGCCTTGTCGATTGGCGGCAGCGCCTGCGCCACGGCTGCCGTTCGCTGCCAGGAATGCATTTGCAAACCCGTTGCATGCCGAATTGCGGTCAATGAGGTTTATTGCCACTTTAATGCAAAGGTTAAACTGCCGAAAAACACAGCGCGGCGGACAAAGTTGAGTGTGCGCAGCTGGCAAGCACAGTTATTGAAAATTCCCCAGCAGTAAGTGCAGCTCATTTGCAATTAGGACACTGTGTTATGTATTCCTACGAAGGCAAATATTGATACCTCTGCAAGATATAAAATATAAAAAACACATTAGGGAAGTACATGCTCGCGTTTAATTACGTGTTTTTGTTTGCGTGTTTAATTTGCAGAGGCTTAAATTATTTATTCGTTACTATTTAATTTCCTCTTTTTATTATTCGAAGTTTTTACTCGCTGTTAAAACTGATAAGATGAATATTATTTTTAAGACTATAATAAAATGTAGATTAAATAAACTGTCTGTTTGTAATTTATTTTTTTATTGACAACCGTCTGTTGCTATAGACTTTTTCCCAAATAAGCCGATTTTTAATAGCAATTTAATAAGAGCGGTGTCCGTTGGGGGTCGTTTAATGACGTACACGGATCGCGAACACAAGACATTTTATGAGAAGATTTTACATACTGCCTATACGCTGAGACATTTTTCTCATTTCAGTACAATAAAATTTTAACAATTTTCATAGACTTTATTTTTTTTTTTTAATGTTACATTAAGTCATTTTTTATTTGGAGGAATTTCCTGCCTGCATAAAGCATGATTTAAGATATATAAATTAAATAGAAATCAAAGTCTAGAAAAACTGTTAAAATTGTATTGTATTGAAATGAGAAAAATGTCGCTTCACCGCCAGATATTTGAAGTTAATTCCCACTACTTATTATGGTAATTAAAACAGACTATAAATAACCTTCTTCATCAACTTCCTTAGCAAACGCTTCGAAAACTGAGATTTAACAAGGGAGAAACTGAATTAATTGCACTTGAGATGTCAAAGAAGAACGGAAATGTTACTGAAACAGAGAAAGCTCTAAAACCAGTTGGAAAAAGTACTGTTATTCAAACTACTACTACTGCTACTAATAAATACAACATAATTATAATTTAATAAGAACATAATAACTTCGGAAAATATTCCTCAATACAAATTGCTTATTTGTGTATTTTATTTCGTAGGCCGTAATTGGTGGATTGAACGTACCTTGAACGTAGCGCGCAGGATCGCTATATATTTGAATGATACCTGTCCAATGTGGGGACCATCCTCTATGTATGCGAGGTGTTGTACAGCAGCATAAGGCACTACAACATCGTATAGTGTGTTATGTTATCCTGACGCATGAGTGTTTTGTGATGTGTTAAAGTGCTTTTCTTTTTAGGAAGTTAAAACTATTCTCTGAAACTATTTTAGAAATAGAGATTGATTTTATTCCAAAACCTCTTTTAATTTTTCAATTTAATTATTATAGCGTTGTAACGATGGTGTAGAGTTACATATAATATATAGGAATATATGCATTTTATCCAGTTACGAGATGTTTCCTTCAAAGATGTAGGATAAAATTTAAATTGTTTGTTCTGATTTTATTTGATACCACATTTCCACCAAGAATAATAGTATTTTTCTGCCAATTATACTCTCAGTTTGTGCGAAGAACTATTTTTCACATTAAAGTTTGTACGCTTGCAAAAACACAATTAACTTGGGAAGAACGGATACGGTTGATGTACATATGTATATAACTTTTTGGGCAAAATGTGGAAATTTTTTGTACTTTCCATTTTATTCACTTGTTATTTTACTTCTCATGACCTACATTCCGCACTAAATTATTTTTACAATAAAATTAAATATGTTAAAAAAATTAAAAAAAATCTTAAATTAGCACTTTTGCGCCCAAATTGCTGTTTAATGGTTTTCACCGCCTATTATGGATACAATCTTAATTACATGTGTACGAGCAAGTGGCACAGTTAGCAGCAACAACATTATTTAAATTATAAACAGCCCATATACAAGAAGTACGTGCCAGCACACAAAGCCAAAATGGGTCAGATATCACACTTATGCGGTAGAAAAAATACCACAAGAAAAGTTCAATAGTTGTATGTAACTCGGTGCCAGTAGATATGTGAGGTCTTGGCGGCTATGCTAGCGCCACCGCTCCCAGATTCTATCAGCGTCGTAACTGAACTCTTGTTCTGATTTCACTTAGAGCTTCTTCTGCAACAAGTTGTTGGAACTTTCGTTCAAAAGTATTTATGGGAAAAAAGTAGTTAGGTTTGGGCATACACATGCATACATATTTGAAGTGCTGCTGGATTCATATTTGGTTTAAATAAATTGTATGCTGCTTTAGGCAGAAGCAAACATATGTGTGTTGATGTATTTGTATTTACCTATTTTTGAGGCTTAAGGCAGAAAAAAATGAAAAGTATGAGTTATTATTCCTTTCTTCAGAACCCTCAGACTCAAGATTAATTAAGAACTTACAGCCTATCATATCTGGCATTAATTGGAGTGTGTTATATGTATGAAATATATTCTATAGAAACCAAAAATAGAAGAGAATTCAAACCTGACTTCCTTCTTCGCATTTCATTTAATACTTCATCTCGCTGCCTTTACTTTTTTCATATTTTTTGTACACATATATTTTTTATATATTTCTTATTCATTTTTTATATTCTCCTTTTAATTTTTCAGTTTTTCTTGATTAATAATTGATCATTACCAATCCTATTTGCAATAAATACTTGCATGTTCATCATTTTTCTTTTTCCAAACCAAAATTGCAACTATTAGCTATTAAAAAGAAAAAAATCCACTGCGTCATGAGTTTATTCACTTGGCTTGTGCTTGCGTGTTGGCTTACTGCTGCCTTATTGCTTTTGTTAGCTGCCAAGAGCCACTGACCAATTTTCGCTACTTAAATTGCCACATAATTCCCAAAAATACAAAAACAACTTCACTAAAATTAAAACATTTCGGCAATTGGTCAGCAGTTTGAGCTGCTGATTGTTCAATTGTGTTTTCCTCACTTATTTTGTAATCTATACCCATTTTTATGGCAACGTTCTTACTTATGTAAGCGCTTTTATAAGCAACAATTGAGTTATTCGTCGTCTAAGTTGCTTGCACAATCGAATATCGAATGAGTTCTAGATTAGGGCACACTGACGCGACATTTCCGCAGCTTATTTCATATATATATTATTTATTTTCCCTTTGTAATTTATTTTGTAACTTTTTTATTGATTTTTTTTTTTGTATTTATTTTGTAGTCGATTTTTCATTTTATATACGATTTCGTATTTCCTTTTGGGTTTTTATGATTTTTTTTTTATTCTGCTGCCTTAAGCTTATTTATTTAGAGCTTAAGTTGTTTGTTTTTTTTTCTTTATTGTATGAAGACTACCGTCACGAATTGTCTTCATTTCTTTTCTTTTATTGCTATTACTTCATCATAGTTTTCCTTATACTTTCTTATTTTCGTAGTTGTTTTAGCAAATTTGTAGCTGATATGATAAATGTTTTCGATCAATCAGCGTTTGATTATACATCTTCTCTATATCCTTTAGGCATTGCACTACAGATTGGTTTCGGCTGGAGCTAGCCATTTACTTTTGTATTATCCCTAAAGCTATATAGTATTTTGCAATAAATTGATAAAAAATAGTGATATTTTTTATGTGGGTTGGTGCACATGGTGAACAGCAACCGATTATGGTAAAGTCAATATTGGGGGATTATAATATATAGCTGCCATTCAAACTAATCGGGATCAAGTCCTTGTATGAAAAGCTTTTTCATTTGACGAGTTAACTCCATGTAATTTGGCATGAATTATTGTCCTGGTCAATGAAGTAATCTTCGCAGAAAAATTTCAGATCGGGTGAGTATATTAGCATATAGCTGCCCTATAAACTTACCGATCGAAGTCAAGTTCCTGTAAGCATCAGCGTTGACATTTTTTCTAATTATTTAGTTTTTTGTTTATAAATATCAACATTTTTAATTTTATTTGAAATATTTATGTGGTTACTTTTTATGCCAATTGAGTGATGTCCGAAATTGTTATGACTTGTTTATTTATTTGTTTGTTTATTTTTATTAATTTCTAATTTTCTTCTTAACTAGATACAATCTCCACTAGCCACACAAATTTAATGTTCATAAATTCCACAGTTAATTACACATTTTTTTACACACACAGGTTCGAAATAGATAGATACATAACTATGAGTGTATATGAAACTAGCTTCGCCTTAAGAAGCTTTAATCAGCGCAACAATTCAAATAATAGATAAATGGCTCATCTTGGGCTTACCTCAGGGAAATCGGGCAGTTACAAAACCAAAATAAAAACGTCAGTGAAATGAACGTCTTACAAATGATATTCATTCAATCGAAATTTACGAATAATCGGCATATAGTTATTGTTGTTGTTGCTACTTTGGGATTGCTGGTATTGGCAGGCTTTACAGCTCACACAAGTGAAGTAAAATGTCAAGTGCCGGCAGTACTAGTGAGATTTATCCACTAGAAGCGCGCAAACACAACAACAACATGGAGAATAACGCAAAAGATAGTTGCGCAAAAACAACAAAATCAATGCGAAAACCGCACTAAGTTTGATAGCATGTAGAAAAGGTGCGACGGTGACTGCGAATCTTTTTAAAAAAATTTTTGTACTCCTATCTTGTTTTATTTGTTTTTAATACACTGAGGTTCGTGGAAAGTTACTGCAAGGGATTTTTTATATTAACGATTTATTGCATTGTGATTCGCTTCCGACTTTTTATAAACTTTTCTTTTCCTTTTATTATTTTATTTAAAATTTTTATATTTAAATTTTTTTACCTTATTTTTTATATTTTGATAATTTAATTTTTTTTTCATTCGATTCGTGTAATCCCTTGCATGGAAGCACATCTTCCTTATTGCTCGTAACGACTACCCATTAATTTTGACATTTATTTATTTACGCTTGCTTTTCCTCTCATTCATGCATTTTCTTCACATTCTCTTATTTCACATTTTTGGCAGCTTTTTCACTGAGCCAAGTAAGAGTAGTCATTGTGCAGATACTGCGGCTGCTATGCGTCCAACGGCAGATGCGCCACACCAAGCAGTACAGACATAACAAATAAATGACTAACTAAGAGACAACCCAAAGCTACCAGGGTGCAAAAAAAAATAAAATATTTTTGTTTGGTAAGAGGATGTTATGAAAAGCTCGTAAAGCAAAAGGTTATGAACTTAACAGAAAAAGCGCGGCAAACGGTAAAAATATATACGAATATGTATATATTCATATACTATTTGTATAGCTGCTAAGAGACTCGAACTGTGTAAGGACTGTATATTGAGCAGTTGTTAGTCGAGTGGAATGCAGCAGGAAGCTGTGGGCAAGCAGCAGTGGTGAGACTTCAGGAGTTGAATTAGCAGATGGCATGTTGCAGATAAGGTCAGCAGCAACCTAATAGAAGTGGGTAAACTATAGTCGAAACGAATATAACTGCATTTTTTAAGCCCACAACATTTATTTGTTGCTTTATAAATGAAACGTTAAAATAATTAAGTTCACACCACAAAGAGAAGCATTCTCATCCAGCCTTGAAAATTTTATGTTGGAACCACGCCCAGTTTTTG
The DNA here is from genome assembly GCA_037783105.1 of Bactrocera zonata. NCBI lineage: Eukaryota > Metazoa > Arthropoda > Insecta > Diptera > Tephritidae > Bactrocera > Bactrocera zonata. The sequence goes on from JBAWJQ010001736.1 coordinate 103,960, forward strand.
TTTATGAGCATTATTTTTTATGAGCTAGGAAAGGAAGCTTGCACTTTTTTATGTGCTTTTTGTTATTTTGAAGATTTAATACTAAGGATAATGAAGTCAAGAAAGTGAACTAATGAAAATGTACACTCCCATTTTCATAAAAAAATATTATATTGAAAAAAAAAAATGCTGTAAAACCAGGGAATTATCTATAAAAATTTACGATCGCTAAGCAAAAGCATTTCAAACTTGTACAAAACTGTAAAATAATAGCAATTTCAAGTGAGCACAGCATAGCAGTAAAAAGCGCCTCAATGGCTGGGAAAATATGCAATTTCTAATGCAAATTCTTTGCGAATAATTTTTAATGGCTTTTTAACTATGAAAGGTATAAGAAAAATAAAAATAACAAAAAAATCACTTTTTTACGCTGATTTAATCATAAAAACCACTCACAATCAAAGCCGTACACAAACGCAACTCAACACTAACACACTTCAACAAAAGACTTGTTACACAAACTAGACAATTAAGCTGACAATTCGGCGACAATTTCAATAAGCTGCACGTTCATTATGCAGCCGTTGTGGTAACAATATGTGCAGCGTAACACACTCACTCGCATTCCTATAAAAACTCATATGCAAAGCTGTTGCAAGTCGTAATTGTTTGGTGAAGCGCAACTGCCGAGTGAGGCTTATACGCACACACATAGGCAATTACGTGACTGCTGCACAATGCACGGGGCAAGCATCAGTCAACTATGGCGGAGAGTGGGCCTTTGTTTGTTGTGGTGTTTTCAGCGAAATAAGTTTTGTGTGTTTGTTTTGTATTAACTGTTTTGGTAATTTTTTTTTTTTCTTTTGTATTTTTATTCTCGCCGTCTCTTCATGGCATAATTGACAAGCGCCTGCTGCAAAACATAAAATATTCGTCAATTAAAATGCAACTTAGACGGCAGCGCTCAGACTGTTATAAAAGTCCATGAAAACAAAAGACATAGAAAAAAAAGCGTAAAAAAATATTAAAGAAGTCTGGCGAGTGTTATTGCAATGAATAACAATATGTTGCTTACTTACAAATTCACATACACTAGTTAGGAACGTGTGCGATGTTAGCTGCGACTGTAATAAATACTCTGAGCAAAGAATAGTAAGACTTTGTTCATGATTTTAAAACTCTTAATTTATTCCTCCAAATCTTCAACTGTACTCCTTAATTCTCAGACTCCTCAGTTTTCTGTGTTTTTTCGTACTTATTCTTTTCAAGCAGGTGGCAACCTAAGTTCTTGAAATGGGCTATCTTTGCTCAAATCTCGGTAGTCTGATGCCCATTTTGTAAAAATTCTTTTGGGATTTAATAAAATTTTTACACAGTTAGCAACTCTGCCACAAAATATACTTTAGGTTTTTTGTATCTTAATTCCCCTAAGTTCTCATTGCTCTTCATGTTATAATAATGCTTACATAATATAAATTGTAGTCTCTTAACCAAATTAAAATTTGAAACAGATGGCAATATCCCTGAAGAAAGTCTTTAACTTTAATTTTAAGATACTCGGTTGCCACCTTCTTTAGAATAATATATAAAAATATTATACATAAATAACCAACAACATAAATATAAAAATAAAACGTTTCTGACAAGCAGACAAGTTCCGACAGCACTTTCCACTTAATACCCGCTATTGAATTGATATGTTGACTAATTACGTAGCGAGTGCTCACTTGCAGCCATTCACGTGTCAGCAACAACATTATAAATATGAGCTCAGCGAAGTGCAATTTTAGAAGGTGTGTCCCTTGAGTCGCAGCGACTAACCGCCGGCAGATATAATTACATTTGCGCACTTGCTGAACAAGTTAACTGACAGATAAATACAAAGTGCGCACACAACTTGCACAAACCCGGCCACAGATGTGCTGCTGTTGGCTTCTAATAACACAGTGAGCTCATATGAGCACTTACACACGCACGCATGCAAACATACTGGTGCTTATAGTAGGCGAACCATAATGCATTTGTAACCTCAAGTCAAACAGTTGCGTTAACATTTTGCCTTAACTAGTTCATTTTGCATCTACTTTTTTAGTTTTTACTAGAAGCTTTTGGTTGTTTTTGCTTCTTCATGCTAATTTAAATATCAGGTAATTTATTATCGCCGATTGTCGTTGGCACCCTTCATTGTAAAGCAACAAACAAAACTCAAAGCATATGAGAGCACATATATATATATTGTATATATGTATAATATATAAATATGTGCACTCGGCTTCTCTCAACTGCCGAAGGGTGATTGCATTTTGTCAACGTTCCACTTTGGCAGCACAGTAGTATACTTAGCGGCAGTTTTGCTGGCCATAATTAATCACGCAGAGCCATAAAACATTGTCGTTGCAGGGTAATGCCGTCAACACGCAAAATCTGGTATAGTTTTTACCTAAACCGATATCGTTAAAAAAATTGTCGCTTCAAGGGTTCATTTCACTTTTTCTAATATTTTTATTTTAAAAAGAAACTAAATTATAAGGAATAGTTAGTTGTAATGTCCAACACTGAGGGTTTGTTATGTTGTTTTTGGAAGACGTAGCGGAAAGTTGCTCATATGAAAATAAGTAAATGATACTTAAAACATAATGAATGTCAGAGTGAAAATGAAAGTTCAGTACCGAAAAAATTATTTAATCTAATATTAAATATAAACTGAATATAAAATATAATCAGAGTAAAAAATTAAGCATACATTTTTATGACAAAGCTTTTCAAAAGCCTGGCTTATAATCCTGGTTCAATATGTCTAAAGTCGGTAAAAAATTAAATGTGATATTGCCTCAAGCATTTTCTTCTGAACGAAAGTTCCTTCTAAAATATATGTGTTTAATATGTAAGTATATTATAATACATGTTTAAATGTGAATAACTTTTCTGTCATCGTGGTTGCATTCCATTTCGGTATTTCGACAACAATTACACATTAAACAGATGTTTAATGTTTGAAGTTTGACATTTCAGGGTCTTTTGAGCATCTTCGTGCATGCATTGCTACAGCAAGGAAAAAAATAAAAATGCATCAGAAATGCAATTGCGGTTGAACGACACGTCATTTGATGAAATGTCATTGTAAACCGGTTGCATTAAAGTCTGTGTAGAGATAAAATATATTTAGATATACAAGTTACATGTGTCAACATTCCTTGGTTGACTCTTTTTGGAATATTTTTGCTTGCAGAGATACTTAACTATGGGGAAAGTGAGTTCTAATCGTTTGCAATGAAATTTAATGGTTCAAAATAGAGTTTAGGGTCATTACAGAAATAAATATCGAAATTTTTAATAAATTTTAAATTTTACTAAGAAAACTTAATGTTGTTAAATTACATTATTTTTTATGAAATAGTATAAAATAAAGAGCCGATTTGAGAACTATTAATACGTTATATACAATAAAAAAAGCGAATAATTGCTGATGTCTCACTATACCATACTTTCTAGAATGCATATTAGCAGTTTACAGGGAAGCGAAAAATAAATATTGCATCGAAGACCATTAGATAGACAAAGGTAACGGTAAACAATGTCAAAATCTGTAACTGTTTACACGCTGCACCGTTACGTGGCGTCATGTAACAGCAAGTAATTAAGTGCTTGTATTGAATGTTCTATACAGAGAGGTGAGACTTTTCCACATACAAGTACCAGTACATTTATAATATACTAGCTGACCCCGCAGCCGTTTTCCTGCGTGAAATTCTGTGGTTTGAAATGAAAAGAAGGTTAAATTTATCATTTCTTTTTTTTTCAATATAACGCAGCTTGATAAACAGCATTTTTTGGTTTCTGTTCCGGTGCGTAAATCTACAGAGAAGATAGTTTTCGAACTCGTAAGCACGCCACGTAATTTTGGCCGTGTGAAAAACATAGCATTTCCAGATTTATGCCATACACTTCTAGCGACTCTCCTTGTGTCCTGTTGATTGTAATCGCAAATGCAATTTTCCCTAGAAACTGAATATGTTTGAACTGAAATGGCAAATTGTTGGAATTCAAAGAAATTCGTTGAATCAAGCATTCTGCCCTTTGTATTTGATGGCTGCTTCATCACAATCAGTCGGATTTCATTACACAGTTTCGGCGCTTACAGATTGCGAAACATAAGAACGACAGATCCAACTTTGAGACGTAAATAATGCGGGCCATATCAAGCCTCTCCAAAGAATTTAGAAATTCCACTGGATAATTTACGGCGATCGATCGATTTGTCTGAGCGCAAGTCTCCCGGAATTTGACTTTGAATCTTCCAGTTTAAGTCAACAACATTGGCATTTTTGGTAGCTAACATTGCGCGAGCACTTCAGGAATCGTAGTTACGATAATTTGGCCAATGCCCGAACATTCGTGATGAGTTCATATTTCGTGAATTGATAACCGGCGAATGGAATTGATATCAAACCACCGGAAGTATCAACCGGAATTAACCCATTTTCAATTTTTTGTACAGTATCCCTTGGGTTGAAATACACTCTTTGGCTGTTCTCTAAATTAACTGCGAGACGCACAACACTCGGAAATCATTCATGAATTGCAAAAGTAAATATCCTACAAAGCGCTGTAGTGCAGTTCACGTATCGACCGTATCGTTCAAGACCAATAACCGCCATGTGGCTTCCTTTGGTGACGTACTTACAAACGTATTTTATCGATTACACCAAACTGCAATACTCAACATTGATATAATTTTTGAATGTGAATTAGACAATAATGGTGAATATAGTACGATCCATGTGTTGTCAACTTCGATATTCACTCTTCTAAATTGAATGCTGAATGTTCTGCCACTGTCGTCTGGACGCCGATAGAGTGGATATCCATCATTTCTAGTTTGTGTTCCGAAAGAAAAGCACGGGGATACCGTTTTGTGCATTTATTGTCAGACATACAAACCGAAGTGGGATTTTGGTGTCCGCAAGGTCCATGAACCATATTCGTTTTCATCACTTCGTATAATAATGGATCTTTCTCTGCATCAGGAATTTCCGCAGAAATGATTTCATCAATTTGATCTGGTGGAACCACTATCCACCATCCAAAGAAGAACATCGTAACTGTTGTTTGAAAAGTCGTGCTGTGACATCGTGACGATCGCTTGCTGATTGACCGCGATCCATAATACTGCACGTACTATGTCACCGCATCCTGGGAATACTCGTTCATGTGCCTTGGTGTGACGCCGACCGATATTAGCGCGACCACTTCGTGGCATCGTAAAAAATGTCAATCTGAAATTGATCACTTTGTGTGCGACATACATAACGCTTTCACTGAATAATTTTCAAAAATTTTTGAAGCAAACGACAAATTTGAACGATTCAAATATGTAATTGAAAAACAAAACAAAAAAATTAAAAAAAAAAATTTTGTCTGGAAAAAAATAACTTTTTGGAACTGTCCAATTTTCCGACTTTTCCTCACGAAAAGCATACGATTTTTTTATTTCCAAACCTTCCCCGATCCACACAGAATATTCTCTGAAAATTTCATCAAGATTGGTTCAGTCGTTCCTTTAGCGCTACTAACAAACAAACATTCATTCGTTTGTATGGAAAAAAGAAAAGGGCTGTTTTTAGGGGTTCCCGGCAAATATTCGAACTTTTCTTGCCGTAAAAACCATCCTTGAGACTCACCGAACATTTTAAAAAAAGAATTGGCGAAATTGGTCCAGGCGTTTTTGAGTTATGCGCTTACCAACACATTTTGCGATTCATTTTTATATATAAGAATATCTATCAATATTTTCCTGTTCCACAGGTAGAATATTATTCAAAAAACAACAACATGCTCTTAATGATAGTTACTTCTCAAAGATGCGCTCATTTGCTCTTCCCAACGCTTTACATGGAAGTCATCAAATCACACTTAAGACGCGCCGATATGTTTTGGACCGCTTCTACAAGAGACATGAAGGAAATAAATCTCCAAATTAAAACTAAGCAGTTCATCGACTCTTTCTTTCTACGTATGAGTTTTCTTATTTGATTTTTATTATCGAGTATTCCTTTATTTATTTTTTTCTTCTTAAAAAAACAACTTGGCACTCCTCAACCGTTCTTTGGCCCACAAGAACAGTGAACAGCGAAGAGCGTGTAAATATTTACACTTTTCGTCGAGCGTGAAACTTGTTGTTGTGTGACAACTCATGAATTCTATGAGTGTGTGAGCATGACTTATGCGCTGCCTAACTTTGTGAGCCTCACTTTGAAGCATATCTATGTGTGGTGGTGTGTGCGTATGTACGTTTGAGCACATTAAAGTAAATAATTGATTTGCATACAAATATTTGCTGTAATCTTATTTTAATGTCAAAATACCGAAGAGGCAGTTAATATTCATATATGTTAACTAGTTGTTTAACCTGATTTTTTTTTTTATAAAATTAATATATTTTTTCTATTCACCCAACTCACCTGTTGGCTTAGATAACAATCAAAGCTTTATAAGCATGTTCATAATATTTTTGACGAAGAACTTTACGCACAACACTTTAAGCGGATTATCTTTATCCTTTTGATATTTGTTTCTATCTATTTTTTTTATATTATTTATACACAAAAACCGTAGTAAATATGGTTATGCAGCTAATTTTTTTTTTAAATAATTATCGTTTTGTTTATTTTTCCTCTATACTTATTCTATTATGTTCTTTGCCAATCATAAATGCTAATTTTTGCCTAATAGGTCGAAATCGGCTAATCACCCCTTCTGTGTCTATATACATATACAAATGTAACATACAGTTAAGTAAAGCACATATGTAAAGCCTGCTGTTTGACAGCATGTATTAAGTCATTAATTCGCGTTCATTTGAATATCAATGAAGTATCGAATTTTATGTCACTCAACATTTCCACGTTTTATCATTTTCAAACTTTGTTACAAGCATCTCTGGCGTAATCTAGCCAAAATTGTTGAATATCTTAAGCAAATGATTTTATAATGAGATTAATTTAATGCTTTTGAAAGTCTCACTTTGTCACCTTAAATACATGGTATAAAAACCACGCATAAATAAATCATAAGTCTCACAGCCTTTCTGGGTTAAATGTTCAGGCTCGAAATAATGTCAATTTTCCCTTCCTGAAACATAGCTAATGAGATAGTATTTCATAATTTACTCATACTTTAATTATATTACCATTGAGCGCTGAAATTTAGGGAATAGTTTTAAAGACTATTCTTAACTACGATGCTTTTTTTTAATAAAAATAATGAAATAAGTAGGTTTAATGCCGAAATAATAACATTACAATGACAAAGTACAATTTCTTCACCAAAATTACATATACTGCCATCACAGAGTACTATTACTATGGCAGAAAAGCTTTCACCCCATCAAGATCCACATTACAGCGTTGCCAATTTCAGCAATAAAATTGTATAAATCACTCACTTTCACCCGACGGTAATGCGAAAACAAAATAAATAAAAAACATTGATGAAAATCCTGCTTTCATATCCAGTTTTTAAATTGCACTTTCTACTCAAACGAAACAAGCAATACCAACAAACATGCATAGCATATGTTGCAGCATCCGCAAGCAACATGAAAAATGAAACCAGTTATCTGACATATGCAGCGAACGCAATCGAGAAGAAACACATTTGTATCTTAAGTTCAACGACAACATCAACCGAGTTGACTGCAGCAACAATTTATTTTCATTGCCTCTATTATTGCTTGTTGTGTGTTCGCAATTTTACAACATTGAAATGTCAATTTGCTGTTGCTGTTATTATTGTTGTTGGAAACATTTGATATTATGCTTGTACGGTGCACTGATAAAGGTTTATAGTAATTTATTACTAAACAAGAGCCTGAACAAATTAGGTTTGTTCCACAAAAATCTTTATTAATTGTTCAATTTTTGTTATAATTTTTTTAATAAATTGTTAAGCTTTAACATAATTTAAGTTTTTTTTAATCAATGGTTTTACTAATCTTATCCTCATTTTAGTATTTACTTACCGCATTCCCAGAAAACTAGACAACTTTTTTAGTATAAACCTAAAATAACCCAAATCTAATATATCATTGTATACATTTAGGCGCCTTGTTAAATTAAGTGGAGTCACAAACCCAATTATCTGCCTTGTGAAACTACTAACAGCGCAGTAGTGAGAAGTTTTTTACACAATTAGCATTTAAAATTATATTTTTTTTCATTTGATTTCGTTGATTTGTTGTCTGATACACCAAATATTTATAAAGTGTTATATCCGTGTGTGATCTACGTATATTTCTAATGGATGGGTGTTCCTTATTTCAAAGAGTTAAGCTAGAAAGCAACGTACTCCATAACATACATATACTCGTAATATACTTAATCCCATTCCTCATCGTTCTTAACTTATTAACTCGTTTAATTTTTTTTCTTTTTTTAACAAGTTGTAAAAATATGTTCACAAAATATTCTCGAAATAGTAAAATTCGTTTGAAAATATTTGGCAGTCTCGAAAATAAATAAAATATAATACGGTTTAAATTTTTATGATTAATTCGCTGATAGCTAAACAAATTACTAAGCTTTACACGGTTTATATTAAATTCATTAAAATGCTAATGAGCTAATAAACAAGCAGCTAATTATGCGACATGAGATTGTAAAGTAAGTTTATGTAAGTTAAATAAGCTGCAAATGTAAAAAAGAATATTGCATAAATTTAAAGAAGTTAATATAGTAACAAAATGAAAATTCAAAACAGTGTTATTTATTTTAGTAAAGAAGGCAGTATGATGATTAAGTATAGAATGAAGAGAACAAGAATTGCCAAGAGGAATGTGGATTTAGAGGAGATAGTAAGAATAATATTTGTACTCCAATTTCCAGGTTTAAAAGACCAGTAATGGTTTTCAGTCATCAAATGTACAATTATAAAGTAACTCTGTTGAAGGTCTCATTGAAATTTAGCTCAGAACAAATGTGAGCATAGAGCAAAAAAATCATAAATTCACTAATTTTATGAAGCGAAGAAATCTATAGCGCTCCCTTTCAGGATAAGCAATGTAAGTTAGCAAATATTTTATGTACTTGTCGAGGTTAAGAACTCTACTTACAAAAATATTAAGCTCAGCTCACGGACAGATAAGCAAAAGCAATATACATAAATGCACGCAAATATATCGGCTATCGCTATTTCTATATGTACAAGTATACATATATTTCAATGCAAATTTTCCTTTTATATAACTGAAATAATTTCAATTTAATTTATTGACAGCTGCTTTGCATACAATTCCATTGTCACTTGTAAGTCATTGCCAAAAATGGTGTGGCAAACAAATGTGTCAAAAGCGGTGCCGTTGCAAGCAACTGCATACAACAACAACAAACGGGAATGCAGCAATATTTGGCGGGCGAGGCATTTTTCACTTCTGCGAACTCAGATCCTTATAAAGTATAAAATGGGTTGGCTTACTCACTTGCCGATGGCTGACGATGGCATTGTTTATCAAGATGAACACGCGCATGCGCAAAAACACACAAATACATATGTATATAGTATACTGCTGTTGGCAATGCAGAACATTTGCGTAGGTCCAGTTCTCATAACGATTATTCGTTGGTGGCGCGGCAACCACCAACAGCATAGCATACTTGGAGGAGAAAAGAGTGACATTATTGATGCCACGCACAGATATGCGCCCGTCAGTGGCGACGAAAAGCCTCACACAAATACACTTATATAAATACACCGATATTTAGGCAAATTCAAGCGTGTTTTATATGAAAAATGCTCGGACGTCACGTCGGCGCAACACAAAGTAAAAGAAAAACGCGAACGACAACAAAGTAGCAACAATAAAAGCAAAGTAAAATGATAATGAAATACAATAAAATTATCCAACACCTTGTGCCGTGGCCCATTGGATGCAAATAACGCTTTGTTGCGCCTGCATTATAACTGACTTTCAATGTGTGTGTGTGCGTTAAATGTAAATTAAATCCATTTTGGTTGGCTTTTGTGTCGCTAAGAAAAGCGAATCACCAATTTGCATGCAATTATTGTTCAAGTGTTGTGATTTCGTGTTTTGCAGGCGACAACTGATTATTGCCAATGACGACTTAATTAATGTCGATTAATTTTTTTTTGTTTTAGGCTTTTATTTGTTATATTATACTGTAAAAAAGTGTCTAAGCAACATTTCAGACTAATATTAACAATTTCTTCATCGTACAAAAAAACCACTGAAGATTAGTTCTTCTATTTCCCTTCCTGCTCTTGTATAAAAAAATAATAAAGCATACATACACATCAACCACAAAATATACTGTGTAGAGAAAAAAAATCTTGATAAAGCTAAGTTTTCAAATGAAAAGCTCAGTGATATATGAGCCGGCTCAGAATATTACATTCTCACTTTTCATGCATTCGGCTGTCAGTGCAGCTGCTTGCTTTATACATGCGAGTATTTGTTTTTTTTTTCCAATGCACAGCTTCTTCAAACAGCATTAATCTAAATTTATAATACAATAACAATGCTTGAATTACAATTATCTAAGCGCATAAGCATTAAAGCAACAATGAAAACAAAAAGTAGGAGGGCATGAACATTTGTAAATAGCTACAGGAGGGGAGTTCTTGGTAAGCATTAAAAATTCATGTGATCATATATTTAAAAGGCTCACATTCCACTAGATTGTAATATGTGCTTGTGTGTGTATATAAGTGAAAAATTGTAAGCTTTTTGTTGCACTTTGGTGTTTCTACAACTATTTTTCTCTATTGGTATTAGCTTGGAATTCGACGCTCTTGGCTTTACAACAAATCTGCATTAGCGTGAACGGTTTTGTGTGGGCTGATACATCTGAGAAAACGAAAACACCGAAAACTAATAATAATTATAAATTTTTGAAAGGCTTAATAAATCAAAAAGGTTCATATTACGGTATTTGTATGTTTTAGAAATATAACTACATATATAGCATATGTATAACAAATATGTGGTCATTAGCATTGTGTTTTGGGTATCAACAAAAATTAGTGAGAGAAATGATATGAATATATATATGTATATATATATATCTAATTAGTAATGAAAAATATTAATCATTTCAAACTTCGAACTAGTATCTTTTTAGTGCTTTCAACCAATAAATATAAAGGGAGATCCATTTCGAGGTTCCCTCTTTTTTTAAAGAAAAATCACCAAAACTTTAAATTTTATGAAGAATATTTATTATCATTCGAAGATTCTTTGGCATTTATCTTTCGTCGTTTCACATGGTCCATCTGTTGAGTCCAATTTGGGATAACTCGTTCGATCATTTTGACTGGTAACTGGCGAACTTGCTCTAAGGCCTGAATAGATGCAGGATTGCACGCATAGACCTTAGCTTTTACATGTCCCCACAGGAAAAATTCTAATGGTGTAATATCACACAATCTTGGTGGCCAATTGAACGGCTCAAAACGTGAAATTATCTGCTCACCGAAATATTCTCTCAACGCATACATTGATTGATGCGATGTGAAAAAAGTGGCGCCATTTTGTTGAAACCAAATGTCGCCGAGATCACGAGCTTCAATTTTAAGCATCAAATAGCCGGTTGTTATGGCCGGTTACATTATCAACAGCCTCAGTTTTAAAAAAATACATATGTATTAATCATTCCGGCTCACAAACTACACCCAACCATTTTTTTAATGAAATGGCAGTGCTTGTATCTCTTCAAGTTGCTCTTCATCCTAAACGCAGCAATTTTGCTTGTTTAAATAGAAATTAAGCCAGAAATGAGCCACATAGCTGAACAAAATTTAGCTCGAAAACGTCGGATCTTCTTGGAACTTTTCAAGGTCCCATAGAGCGAAGCGATGTCGTTTGGGAAAGTCGAGCGTTTTCAGTTCTTACACAAGTTATAAATTGTACGCTTTCAATTTAAGATCTCGATGTAAACTGCGCCAAGTCGTTCCATAGGTAACTGCGAACGGCGCTGAATCGACTAGCCACGGTCTTCGTGTGCAGTCTCAGCTACGGCTGCCATATTTTCTTTACTTCGTGCTGGACGTGGTCTGTTCAGTCGAGTATTATGCAATAATGAGGACTGAGTCTCAAAATGGGGGATGTTGTTGCGAATAGTACGCTCAGTAAGCCAAACAATACTGAACAAAAATAATATGACAGCTTGACACAACTCACACGTGTTTTGCCAAAAATTGCTATTGAAAACTGAAAATGTGTGAATACAAAATTAACTTCCACGTCAACTTTTCTGGAATATACATATATAACAGTAAGCAAAGATGGAGTAGTATCTCCTATAAAAAATCTATAGTTTATGGGTCGTATGAAAAACTTGAATAAAACCTTTCATTTCTTTTCATTTCGGCATAAATTTTCCTTAAGTGTAATTTTTAAGTTGAGAAAGTCAGGCCAGCTCTTTGTAAAAAATTTGTTAACACCAATTATGCTATAGTTATATTATATATTAAAAATTTTTGAGAATTATTTTTTTGGGAAGGTATGAAATCAACAAACTCAAAATAATTGTACTAAACAAATAATGATAAAAACACTATATCTAATAAAATTATTTGCTGTAAAAAATACTATTAGATTAATGATAAACTTTTCTTCTAATTTCAGATGGAAAGAGCAAATTTTTAATAAAAAAAAATAACTAAGTTCACATACATACGAGGCTCATTATATTAGATGGTGGAAAATCAATAGCAGCTACGATAAGAGAAGCGCCCGCTAAAAAAATAACAGCAGCAAATTGCAAGGGCAACAGAGAATTAATGTTAAAGGCAGGCAAAATAATTGATAAATGAAATCAACTGTTGCGCTGCGAAGTTCAATGTAATTTTACTATTATCCCTTTTCATTTCCACCGACAATCATATCAGAGGTGAAAGTGTTGTCTATGTACATATGTGTATGTGAGCGACTTTACTTGGTCCTAGCGATTGTTGATTGCGGTTGCAGCGCCGAAACTAAAACCAAACGAAGAAATCGCCCTAGGTTCGTCGACTAGAGGCATTACGGACCTCAGTACAACATAGTTAACTTCAATAAAAACAACAACAGCAATAAGAACAATAAATAAATAAAAAAATCAGTAAAGTGCTTGCTATTGTTGTTGCGTTGTTCATGCTGTTCTTGTTGCTGACGCTGTCAGCGTACACGCATTTCGCACCATATTTGGCCGCTCGCACGCGATTATCTCGTATACAACCTGCTGCATCACATCACCGAAGTCTCGCAGTTTTGCTGATTGTATGGAATTACAATTTTAAATCAACTACACCGATTTCTTTCTCTCAAAAGGTGAGTAACAGCAATTCTTTTGCTACGCATTGCTTTGTTATTGTGTTTTTACGTTAACTACAGTGCTTTAACATACTTACACATATGCTAATTTAATATACATAAGTGTTGTAAAGTGGCGAAATTATAGTGATTTTCTTTAAGGAATTTCCTTCAAGTGCTAAAGTGGAATATTTTCTGGGGTGATCGATTTGGATTAAACAGTACATACAACAGCTTTTTAAAGTAGAATTCTATAATTCGTGAAATACTTATCATAATTTGAGACTTTATTTTAAGGCGGTAGAAAGATTCTTAAATTGTATTTTCGCCTTAAGTGAAATTGAAAGAAAAAAATCTCATATACCATAATCTTATTATCAACAAAACTGAAGAAAATGTATTTGGCCAACAAAATCCCTTTGATTAAAAATAATAGATATTTTTTAAGTTTGTCTACGTACCTGACCTAACCTTTCTGGAATTCATAGAATTTCGAAGCACACTTTTAGGCGTAAGTTTTGATCAAATTGAAAAGTGAGCTGGGTCCATTTCATCCCCTTTAATATAATCCCCTTCCGCTGCAATACACTTATGCCAACGAATTTTCCAGCACTTGGATAAACCCTCCGTCGTGATGGCCATCAGAGCCTTCTTGGATATCCCAATTGAGTCAAAACGGAGTCCTTGGAGTGATCATGTGAATTTGCTGAATAGCCAGAAGTTACACGAAAGTAAATCAGGCGAACGCGGTGATTGCGGCACGATATTAGTTGAAAACGTGGCGAAATGATCACGAATAACCAATGCAGTATGAGATGGTGCATTATCGCACTTCTTTGTTCAATAAAAAATTGACCGACTCGAAAAACACGGGAAGTAGAAATTAAAAATTTACAGTATTTTATTTTTTTATGATTTTGGCTATTTAGTTAGTAAACCACTAAATTTAAGTCATTTGCAAATGATTGTGCGCAGTTAACAATTTGTGTGGAAATACACATTTCATTTGCATAAACCCACTCAAAAACCTCAGAATGGCCATAGAAATCAACGCACAGTTGCCTCGAACTACTCATATGGGGGTGTATTTTATCGTTTAATACCTGTCTTTTGGTTTTTTATTTCCAGCATGATTTGTTTATATTTGCTTATTGTTTTTGTTAGTGAAACCCCGAACTTGATATTTTCAACCAAAACTAGCCACTGACATGGTTCACTAAGTGCCACAGCGGATGCCCTCGAACAAAAGTGTAGCCGCATGCAGACGAGATGCCCACAAAAAGCACACAACAAGTGCATAAGCGAGTGTAGATTTGTATTCGTGTGTTTGGGTGTGTGAGCGCTGTGCAATAAATCACCATCAGCGTGTAGGCTGCTGCCGTTGCACTCAATTCAAGTCGGCGCAACTAAAACCATTATTTTAATCAGGCGAAGCGCAACGAACATACTTACATATAGTATTTATAATAATACTATTGTGTGAGTGCTTTAAAAGCGGTGTATCCAAATTGTGTAGTAATAGTAAATGCACGTTTGCTGTAGGCAATTTATGCAACAAAGTATTGTTAACCTCCTGTACTTATGTATAATTGTTCTTCAATACATATATATTTGTATTTGTAGCAATAAAATGTAATATATCGCAAACAATTTAGTTTTTGTAAATTGTTGTTTCTCTTTTTTTGCTTTTATCGATCTTTTGCACCATGATATTCACTTCTTTTCTGTTTGCCGACTCATCACGGCAACCGTGAATTGTCAGTCCATTGAAGTCCACTGTTGGTTGCAGCGACATTCATCAGTATTTAATGTTATCTGATTTTCATGATCAACATCAATGTTTAGTTGCATCAAAAGTAGTAAATTGTGAGCGCCTTTTGGTGCATTTAAGCTTCTGTTAAATTTATTTCTTGTTTAGGAACCTTTATCTCCCATTTTTCTTTTCCTTTTTGTTTATAACATAGCTTTATTGCCAAACTTCTTTATGTGGAATATGACCACTTTAGAGAGTTCGTGGGTTTTAAAGAAACCTGCCTAGCTACTAATATTGAATTTTTTTTTAATACTAAAAATATAAAATCAATTAAAATATTAAAATAAAACAAATTAAAAAAAAATTAATTCTGATAGCCAAAGTCATGAAATTTTCGATATATCCAGATTTGCATACTGTTTAAATGAGTTAAGCATACCCCCACTTTAACCGGAAAAACTAGCACACACTAATACGAGTACCTGACGACACCACACTCGCACACAAGACAACTCACCACACTTGTACATCCACCCACTCAGCATTAAGGATGGTATCCTGAACAGATTCAACTCATTCGCTACCAACATAAATTTTCGTTTATAGTCACTTAGGATGCTTTAATTAGCGTTACAGCAATGTTATATAAAAATTTAGGTAAAAGTTAATGGATATCGATTAAAGGCAAATCTAAATATATGTGTGTGTATATGTACATATGTATGTATGTAGCTGCTTTGTTGGTTTACGATTGGCATTGAGACTTTATGGAATCAATCAAGCGCATAATAACATAGTTGCTGATCCATTGTTAAGGATTTACTTAAATATCAGTTTCAGCACAATTTTTGCACAAGTGCATGGGAGACGAGAAACAAAATTTTATCTATATTTTTTTAAACAATTTTATATGTCATTGACTTATTAAAAACACACATATAGTATGTATATGTCTCGCCACGATTTCAGGTTTCCATCTTACGTTTTTCTTTAATTTTACCTTTTTCACTTATAAACAAATTAGCACATTTTGACTGTTTTTTTTTTGCTTTTTTTTTCGTCAGCACAAAATACGGCGGCACGCTTTGACAGGAATATTTTAGCGAGGCATAAGCGGTAAGACAAAAACAAAAAGCAAAGGCAAATGGCGTTTACGCCTTTGACTGCCCAACAGACAATAACGGCATGTTTTAGACCTTTCGGCGCATGTACTCAGCTCGCCTCTGCCACGTGAGGCGTTAACAACTAATGAATTTGCTTAAATTTGTTGCTTTTTTTCTTCAATTATCGAATGTGTGGATATTTGAATTAAATAGAAGGTACTTAAAAAGGCGTATACTTATTACAAATTGGTTGTAATCTTTTTTGTTAAAAGTGTAACAACAATTTTCAATTATCGGCCTTTATTTAGAGGTGTATATTAAGTAAATTTGGTATTTTTTGTTCGGAGAAAATATCCATCAACTTAATAATTTTATTCATTTATTGTGAATATGTCATTCATCATTTTGTATGCACCAAACATTACGTCTGCGTTGTTTTGGATTCAGCACAAAGAAGTTCGTTGCTTAAGTCTTTTGTAATGGCAGCGCTTATAGATACGTTTCTGTTATAAATTTAAAAAAATAAATTAAATAAAAATATTTAAAACTAAAATTATTTTTTTTATATTAAAACGATTTAAATAATTCATATAAAAATAAAAATAATTAAAAATAAAATAAAAAAAATTGAAATATAATTCTTAAAAAGTTTTGGAAAAAAAAAAACAAAATATTTTTACTAAACAAAAATTACTTAAGAATAAAACCACTGTATTCACACATTTATATACATATATAATATATTTATCTTTATAATTAAAATGAAAAGTAAAAACAAATAAATCTAATCTTTTGTTAATTAAAAAAAAAAAAGTATTTTAATTTTTCAATTAAAAAAAAAAATTTATAGCTCAATAGCAATAAGAAAAAAATAAGATTGATTGTAGTTATTTTGAGTACAAAGTAAAGAGAGTTTCTTCCCTCACACCCACACCTTTTCTGCCCATCATTGCACAGTATAACGTTGCTTTTGTAAGCCTTGCGGCCGCATCACACACGTCACTTGTCGACTTGGTCGTACCTCAGCAGCGCAAACTCATGTGGAGAGTGACTGACTGATTATTGACTCATTAAAAACTTTTATGTGCGCTTGTCATTACTTCATTTTACACTACCGGCAACCACAAAAAAATCTAGCTTTCAAATAAAAATTAGAAAAAAAATGCTAAAATAAATTATGAGTGCCAAAATTCTTATAAAAAGCAAATGGAACCAAAAAAAACAGACATAAATACATGTAAACAGAAATTATTCGTCAAACTGTCAGCCGCCACATTTTTTGGGTGTGTCTGCCAACTGACGGCTTTTAGCGCTTATTTACTATCCTATTTAAATATATGTATGAATGTATGTAAAAAATATATACATTTTATAAACAAAAGTACCGCTTGTATTTTTTTAGCTATTTTAATTCTTTTGTGTAAGTTTGAAGCCGCTTATTCCTTTGTTCTTTCTACAAATATAGCAGCACTACATATTGTCTCGCATTTTGCTGCCTTTTGCTTTTGTTGTAAACATTATTTTAGGCATTCCGAAAAAAATCGATATTAAATTAAATTTCTTTTGTAATTTTACAAGGGCGTGTTATTGATGTAATACTTATATTTGTATAGATATACACATACAAATATATTGACGTACGGATTCATAACCGAAAATATTACAGTAGTCAAGTTAGAAATCGAAGTATTTTTGAATAGTTAACCTGAAAGTTAATCAAATGAAATGAAAATGAATGGTCTGTAGACCATTTTAGAGATACTATATACAACAAAGATGCCTTGCGTTCTCACAGAATTCAATACATACTAATCCTTCAAAATATAGGCTGAAAGGAGTGGCCGCTCTTGAAATTATTGATTTATTTGGCTGCCCTGAATAAGTGGCGGTATGCATCTCATATGCTACCTGAAGCAAACAATAAGCAACCAGATACATTTAATTGAATGTGGGCACATTGCCACAAAACAAAAATATATATGTACATATGTGAAGTTAGAGGGTTTTTATCTGCCAACAGCAATAATTTCAGCTCCAATGCACCGACAAACTGCCAATTAAGCTTTGCAACAGTTTAACGCGCTTGTTAGTCAACCCAATTAAAGTGATAAAAAAAAAATATTTGTATTTTGTTGTTTTTATTATCAGAATTATTTAATGTATGTATATTTTACGTAATTAATTTGTTTGTGGCGTTATGGCCTTAACAGTTTAGCAGCAGGTGCCAACAAATAAACGCTGATTGTCATCGCAGACTCACTGGCGTACTACTTCGCTTTCCATTTTCTTTCTTTGGAGCTGTGAGTTAATGGCTGTCTCCAATAGAGTTCTTGCCGTGCACTTTTATTAGATTACAACTATAAAGTACATAGATATTAACGAGAGTGCTGAGTCATTCTCGCTTTGTAGTGGAAGTGAATGGAAGCAGCAGCAAACAATTTGCGTGGGAGAAATAAATGCGAAAAAAACAAAACAAACACTCTTTAAAAATATATTTACATTTGTTTTGCTTTTTTAAGTAAAATATTGACAGTCAGTAGCCAAATTGTTTGATGCAAGTAATTTCAGATTTAATTTAAAATATAAATATTGATTTTCTACTGAGGTATATTCGTTTATTCACCTATTTATAATTTTACAAACCCTCAAACAGTTTCATTTTGCTTTTGCGCATTCTTCAGCGCGCGTGTGTTGGTGGAAACCTGCGTAAACTCAAGCAATTTGTAATAATAATACTTAGTTGCAAAAAAATCTATAACACATTAATTTTTTATTACAAAATGAGCACATGTGGCTGTAATTTAAAAACTTTAACCTCAAATCGTTTCGTGTAACGAGCAAATGTCGGCGGTAATCGGTTTTTGCTGTCATTGAAATGGTTTTGCGGTTTAAGTAGAGCACAGTTTTGTGGGTAGAGATTTGATGTCAATGTTTTTTTTTTTTTATTTGAGTATTCAAGAGCAATAAGATCGAATTTGTGGCCAATAATGAAGTTTTTACTTTCAAAAATAAAAAATAAATCGCTTAGCAACGGAAAATAATGCGCGGGAAGTACCATAAGGTCAGAATAATTTCTCAATACAGTTTTTAAAAGATTAGAATATCTAACCTTAATACAACAAAACTTCATGAAACATCCCCAGAAAGGCATTTTGCGCAATTATTGAAATTTTTTAAGAAATTAATATACCTAAATTCAAGTAAAGAAAACTTCGTGGAAAACTGCTGGAGAACCAATTTTGACAATTTTCGAACAAAAGTTTGACCATATTTTAAAAATGTTTCATAATGACTGACTAGGGAACTGAAATGAACTTCACGCTCATTTTTTGTTAAGACTTAAGTCCCTGCGCTCAAATGTAGGCAACGTTTTTGCTCTCAAAGGTTCCCTTAATTATAATCAAAGTAATAATAATATTTGTAATCTCATCTGTCTTTCTTCCTTTACATTTTCTTTTTTTTTTTTTGTGCTTTATATTATATTGATTTGTTTAAAATTCAAAGGACTCAGTGTTTTTGCCTTATGCGCCAAAATGTAGGCAACGATTTTTGTAACCGGTTTGTGATAGTAGCGCATATTAATGTAGAACTAACTTTAGAAGTAGGAACATAGGCTTTCGAAACTTTTTAAATCGGATTTTGATTATTTAATAATAATCAAAAAGTAACATTCAAGTCTACAGAATAGGAAAAATATTTACTCAAGTAAAAGAGAGTAATTAAGCAAATTTAAATCTGAATTTCTTTCTTCTAAACTTTTTTACATTACCCAGACTGCCGATTCCCTTTTTTCACTAATTTTGGTTTCGGAAATTCCTAATTGATTTCTGAGCCTTCTTTTCACCGCTCCCCTCTTTGAAAATGAGCACTCAGTCAATCAAGCAATTTCTGTGAATCACGCCAGACAAAGTAATAATCCACGCTTAAACAATTTAAATGTGCAAGTTGTAAAAATAGACACAAAAACCACTGCAATTGTGAAAGCATTTAATCAATTTACGGATTAGTGCTTTACTTCGACACTTCGTAAGTGAAAACCTATTAAAATTTTACTGTTAACATGCACAAAAAGTGGGCCAGCCAGAGAGACATGCACTTAAGTGTGGCGAGCTTATAGATTTGTATGCAGACAAGCGAGTGAGTCTGTAATAATCACAAATGTGTCACGCACATAATTTCTGAGTTTTGTTTTGACAGTTCTTTTTTCACTTGCGCACACATTATGTGGCATGCAAATAAGTGGTAGTAAGTTGTTTGTAATTTTTGACTTCTGACTTCATCACTCTTTATATTCGTATTAAAGACGCAAATTAAAAATCCATTTTTATAGCGTCAAACTGCATTCCTCTGTGTGGTCAAAATCGTTTGCTCTTCCGTTCCCTTCTTAATATGTATATTTTTGAGTCAACATTTTTCAGTCAACTGTTCTACAAGTGGCAGAAAATGTCAAAGCAATTTATATTAATTTTATACGAAAGTGGTAGACTAATAAATTTATATTTGCATATTTAGTATGGACTTAAATCTGAACTAATACCTGCTGTCAATATATCACATATTAGACTATGTTATACAAAAATATTGCTTGAATCTAATTTCATTACAATTGTAATAGAAAGTAAAACTGTAGAGAAGACAGAACTGACTCACTTAATCAAAAGCACATTGAACTTTGGGGTTTATTTTTTTGACATTGTAGAAATTATTAACTTTATTCTATTTCGTACATTTGCTTTTATATAAATGGACTTCTGACTAATGTTAAGAGATACAGATAGTAATTATGAAATTAAATAAAATAATATTTTTATTTTTTCATATTTCGATATTTAATGCGGTTATAAATATCATGATTAAAGTTAAAAAACATATCTCAAGCTCATTTTTAACACCAGACTTCAAAATGTGTTCTAACTTTCAGAATGTTGGAAAAGGTCTTCGGCGATAATTATTTTTAGTCAGCAAACGACGAACCACGTCCATCAGCCATCAGCATCAACTGATCAACATATCAATTTATGATTAAGAATCGACTTTTTACAGTAAAAGATCTTACTGGCATCGATGGAATATCGGAGGGATCAGTGAAAATCATTTTGGAATATCATTTGGGCCTAAGATAAGAGAAATCACGACTGGTTCCAAAATCACTAAATTTTTTCGAAAAAAGCGTCTCGTTAACGTCTTTGAAACAATGATTTTCGACTGCTAGGATGTCATGAAATTGGTTCGGAAACGTAAGACACACCTACATTATTCCACTAGTCTTGAATAAGTATATCCACCGCACATCAGCAACCAGTTTTTTTTTTTGTAAACACAACAAAACAGTATTGGCATTTTATTGCACGGGAATTTCGCAAAACTACACGAAGTCGATCCATTGCGTTGAAAACAATCAATTTTACGTGAAGTACAAAATAAACTTATCTCCTCAACCAGTCAGGCCGCCAGCCAGACGTCGGCGAGCACACCCACCAAACACAAGAGCGCTATAAAAACACAAAAACATAGTAAAGCATAATTAATAACGACAATATGGAAAATAATAATATATGGCAATGTGGATTAGCGAATTTCCCTGTTTCGAGCTATTAAATATCTTTATTCGCTTGATGGAGTCTTCCTATGACAAAATTTATTTTTATGGCTGCCAGTCTTTTCTGTGTTGTTACTTTTGTAATTTTAGTTACTGGAAAAATGCTTACCATTAAATCGGATTCTGCATATGTTCACAGATAAGGCAGCACCGCTTTGACAAAAGTGCTCCACGGATATTTTAGGCGCCGCCAACAAAGTCTCCACTTTCAATTGCAGGCGCTCGTATCTTCACTATGTGTGCGTGTCTGTATAAGAGTTCTTATTGTGTGTGCTGATCGCACTCGAGAGACTCGTTTGGCGATTGGCAATCCCAGATACCTGTGATTTTATGCGCACGCCTCAGATTTCATGGCACAATATTTTTATGGTTGCTTGAAAATATGCAGAGCAGCAGACTTGATTGAGAAAAAAAATTTAAAAAATTAATAAAATATTAACACAGGTAATAAAATTTAAATACCTACAAAACCAATAATAATAAACATTATTAATGAAGAAATTAATAAGAAAATAATAAACACTTTATTTTAAATTACAGAAATATATATTTTATTTTATTAAATATTTTATATTTATTATATTTAATATTTTATTAAATAAATTTACAACCCAAAAATTTGCATTACGAACTCATAATAAAGAGATTTAATTATAACTTGAAATTAATAAAAAAACAAACCAAAGCGTTAGATAATACATAATTGATTAAATTTTATTGAAAAATATAATTTAAAAAAATATTACCGTAAAAAATTCGAATTGACTAATGACTGCAGACGCGCCCCTTTTACCTTGGCTTTGTCTTGCCGAGACTTTCTAACTTGCATTTGCACGTTCAAGTTTTTCTTTGCATATACTTGTATAGCTGATATGTATATACCCGTGTGTAGTGCAAGCAGACAAGCCCATGTTTTACTTATAACTACTAGATAATTGTTATATCAATTTCGTTTGAACAGCGGTACTTGTTTCTTTGTGACAACTTAGAGTTAACGGTAATGATAGCCAAGTGTAACAGCAGTTATGCACACTCAGCTATATACCTAGATATATACATATGTACATATGGATAGGAAAATATATACCTCTGTGCTTTCATACAGGTTTCATGTGCACACATTTATCAAATATTAACTTTGACGGCAAGCTTCGTGTATGGAAAGCATAATTAAATAATCGAAGAATTGTATTACAATGAAGGAAAAAACTTGTTCATAGTTTTTTTTTCTAAAAAGTATATATTTACTAGGGGACCCACCCACGTGGCTGATACAGAGATAATACTACTACCATCTATATGATTTCTATTAGTGGGATTATAACTATTAGTTAATGAGATATAATATTTTGTGAAGCAACTTGTGTTAGTTTACAAAAAAATGGATCATAAAGCATATTGTGTGTTAATAAAGCATTTGGCTTTTTGGGGAAAATACTGTTGAATTTGGGCTCAAGGAAATCCACCGTTCGAAAGATATTTGCTAACCTGGAAACCAGTCGAAATGAGCAAAGTAGGTGCCTCGCAAGTTCATAATCCCACAAAAATAACGAATAACTGATTCTGAGAAGTGTTTAAGTGCTCTCTAATCGGAATAAAGCCGAAATTTTTCGTCAGTGATAGAAACATAGCTCCATCATTTCCCACTGGAGTCCAATCGACAGTCATTTTAGTGGACTGCTTGAACCTGAAAAAGGCGGTGGGAAAGATTATGACATCAGTCTTTTGGGATGCACGTGGTATAATGCATACACAACGACTGATTACTGAGCCATTTATAATCTATTTCACTGCGTATTTGGTTGCAGTTCTTTTCTTCTATTCCAAATATTTAGCAATTGTATTATTTTTGAGAAGACACTGTTAAAAATTGTACGCATATATTCAAATGATTTTTTATTAATCTTTTTTACAATCACCAAATTAGAAACAACGGTTTAAGGCTT
This sequence comes from Bactrocera zonata, assembly GCA_037783105.1. Classification (NCBI taxonomy): domain Eukaryota; kingdom Metazoa; phylum Arthropoda; class Insecta; order Diptera; family Tephritidae; genus Bactrocera; species Bactrocera zonata. The sequence goes on from JBAWJQ010001736.1 coordinate 127,646, forward strand.
CTTTTTACATGAGCTACCACCAACTCCACATATAAGTCCAAATAAATAACGCAAACAGTCCTGTTCTTAAAGTGCACAACGATTTGTTTAGTCTTCAAAAGCAAATGAAAACAATACCAAAATTAACGCGTTCCGGATATTAATTTTTCTAACTCAAACTTAAACTCGAAAAGCAAACAAAAGCGCTGACAAGTGTTAACTGCTTCTTTCGCCGCTGTCTTTGCTGTTGCCGCTGCTGATGTGACCGCATATCCCCTTCCGGCAGCTAAGCGCTGTCATAATTACTGTCATAATTGTCATTTAAACAGAAATGAAATGAGAACCTCACGAGTTTCCAAAGAGAAAGTATTCACGTAGTAAGCTCACTAGCTTACACATGCACTCACTCATTTTCTTGTGCTCTTGGGCTGATTGTGAGTAAATATTGATAACTTTGAAGTTTTGTTGACATTTTCAAAATAAATACGTGCGTACTCAGTGCTTAACCTCAATGTAGTTGCACATCAGTGCCCACGTGTTAAACGGAAGCGCCCGCCACTGCAGCTATAATTGAATGAAGTACAAACGGTAAGTACGTTTCTACAAAACGATACATGTTAATTGTATAATCTCTGGGATTTTCTGCTTGAAAGCTCTTGAGAAATATTTGTTATTGCATTTCCCACAAATTGAAGACTTTCGTGTATAGTATTTATAAAGTACTCGAATGCTCTGAGACATAGAATTCGATATAACTTTAAATTTTATCAAAAGTCTTATTTCGATTTCTACATCTTAAAATTCATAAAATTCAACAAGTTTAAAGCTTTCTAAGGCTATAAAAACTTTGTGAAACCTAAAACACCTAAAAGTAAAAGTAAAGCCAGTCTAAACTTTAAGCTCAGAAAACTAGTGCTTTTAAAGTTCAATGTAATTTTGATTTTTATGTCTCGAAATTCGGAAAATAAACCTTCAGTGTAAAAGATGAAAGCTTTTTAAGGCCACAAAAGCTTTGTGTGACCTAAGACAAGAAAATCTTCTCTTAATTTTAAGTTCAGCTTACTAGAGCTTTTAAAGTTTAATGATATTTTGATTTCTAAGACCTAAAATTTAGACAACTCGACATTAGGTGTTCAAGTGTAAAGCTTTTCAAGGTCACAGAAGCTTTGAGAACCTAAAACACCCAAAAGCATATTCAAATACTAGAATTTAAAAAGTCCATTAAAAGCATTAACAAATCCACCTTGAAATCTCAAAAACCATTTGCACAACAACAGCAATCTTTGAAAGCTCAAGAGACATATTCGAATGCAAAGCTACATCGTTTAACACAAAACTACAAACAAGAGCTATTATAAATGAAAAATCTTTCAAAAGCTTTACATATTTGGTCTAAGCCTACACAAATGCTAATTTCAGTTAATTTTTATGAAGCCAGTTCATTTATTTGACACTGTTCTTGCTACTCATTCTATCCATACTCTTTCAGACATTTCATTTCTAAATCAATATTTATAAATCACACTTACATAATTAGCTCATACAACATACAAAAGTCATTCACTTGCTCGCTGGCTGTCCGGTCCAAACCGAAGTATGCATAACTTATAAGCCAAATAGAAAGCGCGACAGAAGTAACTGTGTATACCGCTATGTATATACGTACATATAAACAATTCTGCTATGTATCAGCGAGACATTTGTTGTTTCGCCAAATATTACTGCCTACGTCATGACCTTCTTTAACGAACTCTGTAGCCAATTCTGCGCTGCTTTCTGTGAGCTTTTATTAAGTCGCTGTGTGAATGTGTGTCACTGTAGACTCTGGCGCGATCGCTGCACTATGATAAGAATATATCGTTGGTTTGTGATAAATTTCATTTGGTCACGATGCCATTTTATATTTCGCCATTGCGCAGTTACCACTTGGACCAAAACTAAATAAAATATAAGCGCTTTTTTCCGCCTTTGCCGATCGCATGCATTCTATTTGGTTTTTTTGCTTTTTCTCAAATTTTTTTGTAGGACTTAGCGCATCTGCCTTATGTTTCACAGTTCCTTTCCTCCCTTCGTTGCCTTTGCATATATATATACATATATATATATTTTTTGTTTTTCAATTTTATCTGCTTGCGTTTTTCGCCTATTCCTTTTGACTTATAGCCTTTGCAGTTCAAAGTGTTAAAGTGTGCAATAGGTCAATGCGGCTGCTTAATTTTGTTGAACAAAAAAAAAAATTGGTTAAATAACATAAAAGGTGAAGAGTATAGTGGAAATGTATGAGTCACTGGATAATTATATTATTGCCGTTCTTCCACAGTTCTCTAGTGACTCAGACATTTCCTCTACGCTTACTTATAAATTTAACCAATTTCCTTTTTCTATATTCGTACAATCAAGCATACATATATAATATATGCATACATACATATGTATATATCTATGTCTATGTCGTCCACTTATGATGTCTAATCATCACTGAACATATTCCTCAACATGAAATTCACTCATTCAGCAAGTCAAGCGCCGTTTCACCAGCTCATTGACCAAAACGTATGTACATATCCATATAAACAATAAGTGTGCGTGCAAATTAAACGTTTTCGTATCTGTTTTGTTTTCAATTCCAAACAGATTTATTACACTAGATAACGGTACTTACGTATGGAACCTGCAACATTTACCGCAATTGACCAGATTTGTTAACTTGTTTGACAGCATACCTGCTAACAGCAAATATAAAAATTTAAAAAATAAAATAAAATAACAAAAAAATAGAAAATAAAAAATTTTCAATATATACATACATATGTGCAGAAAATCAAAAAAAGTCGCGGTGGAAACGTACAGCGAAACCGAAGCGACGCCTTAGGCCTCAGCCACAGCCGGCTAGCAATTCTCCAGTCGCACTGCATTCGGCCTGCTGGCCTAGCCGGTCGCCGTAAACGCCTGATCGATTACACGATCGAACTGGTGGAGTCGCTACTAACGCGCCACCTTAAACGCTGAGTGCGGTTTAACCTGATTTCCGCAGCTTTTTCCCAATTTTGAATGAATTATGCGCAAAATGTTTTTATTCTTCCATTTCCATTATATTTGTTGTTGCTGTATGCGCGAGCAAGTGTAACAAAGAAAAGGCGAGGAAATGCAGAAAAAGCGTAGAATGCTTTTGTAAAATGCCAGACTTACTAGTGCGCTTCGTTGCTACTCTTTATTATTTTTCCTTATTATCCGTTTTGTTTTGTTGCTTTTACGAACACAGTTGCATTTAGTTACAGCAACATTTTTATCCGCTTAAGCTTGTCATGTAAATCGTAGCTGGTTTTTACTTTTGTCTAACCAATTCATCTGCGCCCCCTAACGCTCCCTCTCCTGCACTCTATTTCTGCGCCTAGCTCTCCTGTGGCTCCTGGAGCTCTTTCTAACTCGTTCACTGTCGCCACAACTCAATTCCCTGCTGGATTTAGTTGGGAAATTATTTTAGTTTCAGTCAATTTAAATTGGCATTTCGGGCAGCGCGAGCAAGTTTTGCCGTCGCCGTATGCTGGCAGCGCCACTGCGGCGGTTCATTAGTTACTGTTGCAGTTATTGTTGTTGTTTGCGACGTGCTCACTAGTTTTTAGGCTTCGACACATTCTTGTGCCTTTTGCAGTTGCCAGTAATTGCTGTTTGAGCAAATGTTGAAGATGCTTATCGTCTGCAAGGTTTGTTCCAGCCAACTAACAAGCTAAACCTTGGCTCGAACAAGTGGATTTTATAATTAGCGGCGAAAATGCCAACTGAATGGCCAAATTTGCATATATTGGTATTTTAGTGGTTAATTAAAAATACACTTGAACCTAAGTTAATACTAAATTTTTAGTTAAAATTAAAACTAAATTAAAATTTAAATAAAATTAAAACTAAAACTGAAAATAAAATTGAAACTAGAAAAAAAACTGACAAATTGACTTAAATCTCTAAACTTAAAACCTAAAAGTTAAAAGTTAAAACTTAAAACATAAAACTTAAAACTTAAAACTTAAAACTTAAAACTTAAAACTTGAAACTTAAAACTTAAAACATAAAACTTTAAAATTAAAACTTAAAACTTAAAACTTAAAACTTAAAACTTAAAACTTAAAACTTAAAACTTAAAACTTAAAACTTAAAACTTAAAACTTAAAACTTAAAACTTAAAACTTAAAACTTAAAACTTAGAGCTTAGAGCTTAGAACTTAAAACTGAAAACTTAAAACTTAAAACCTAAAACTTAAAACTTAAAACTTAAAACTTAGAGCTTAGAGCTTAGAACTTAAAACTGAAAACTTAAAACTTAAAACTTAAAACCTAAAACTTAAAACTTAAAACTTAAGACTTAAAACTTGAAACTTAAAACTTAAAACTTAAAACTTAAAACTTAAAACTTAAAACTTAAAACCTAAAACTTAAAACTTAAAACTTAAAACTTAAAACTTAAAACTTAAAACTTAAAACTTAAAACTTAAAACTTAAAACTTAAAACTTAAAACTTAAAACTTAAAACTTAAAACTTAAAACTTAAAACTTAAAACTTAAAACTTAAAACTTAAAACTTAAAACTTAAAACTTAAAACTTAAAACTTAAAACTTAAAACTTAAAACTTAAAACTTAAAACTTAAAACTTAAAACTTAAAACTTAAAACTTAAAACCTAAAACTTAAAACTTAAAACTTACAACTTAAAACTTAAAACTTACAACTTAAAACTTATCAAAAGAACACAAAATAATTCAAGAAACCGCCAACGGCGAATAGCATACAGTTCTACAGAATTACAGAATAATTACTTGCGGTAACGCTTGCAAGCGTGCAAATTGCTGAAAGTGTGTAAAATTGCTATGCTCTACTGATTTTGCCATTTTTTCACACTTTCACATTCATTATACTCGTAAGCTATTTATAAAAACAATCTGCGTGCAACATACAGATATACAGTATCGATTTCCCACAAAGATAGACATTTGTGAAGCACAATTACTTACATATATACATATGTACTCATATCACTGAAACCATGCAATATAGTACACATGTGAGTGCTTCATTTGCGTTTCATTGTCTGTGCGTTTGACCAGCTCGCATGACAGCCGCTGGCGTTGACATACATTTTTTCCGCTCGTCTAACTTTGCCAATTGATTTGATTTAAATAGCGAATTACTTTTCTCAGCACTTTTTGGCTCTTGCTTTCTGTGGTTGGCCAGTGTGACTGCAATTGATGGCGGTGTGACCGTTTTGTTTACCATTTAATTTAATTTTAATAAAGAAGCTTGCGATAATTGCAATTATACACAATTTTCTTGGTTTTGCTGTCAACTGCCGAAATGTAATTTTTTACGTTAATTAAAAAATCGTTTTTATTTTTAGCTTACGAATTAAAAGCTAAAATTTCAATTCAGAGACACAAGTTATAAAAATTTACCACTTTTTATCGATATTGTAAAGGATTTTTAATGGAGCGAGAAATTGTATAGGATATATGGAATTTTTTTAGTTTATGATATACCTAAACACATATAGTTAAGTTTAAAATATATATATTCAATATTTCAGTTTAGGTGGTAAACATTTACCCAACATGGTTCGATTTCCATATTCGAAAGGTTATATACTTGTATTGATTTGTAAAAAAATTTTACTTCCAAAAGTATTCCGAAAGGTGGCGCTGTAGCCGGTTTATTTATGAGGCTAGTATATTTGTTCATCATTTTCTTTTAGAAGACCTCTGATGAATGCTAAACGAAAGCATATCATATTCTCGAAATCACTTCAGCAAAGATTTTGAATCTACAAGTGGAACCGGGTTCAACTTCACCAACTAGTTCGAATGTTAACAATCAATAAAAAAGAAAGTTCAACACAACAGAAGATTAAATATCATAAGTGATTCTATAATCGATTAAGCTTTTTAGAAGCTTTGTACTTCAAGTATACGCAAACTAATCTGGGCCAAAATTTTCATGAAACGGCTAAACCGATGAACTTGAAATTTTTGTTCAAAAAATCTTTACAACAAAAGGATTTTTTTCTGACTTGCAAGTGCATATAACCACATAAGAAAAATATATTTATGAAAACTATTCTTTGTAGCCTACAAATGTTACCTTATTCATATATACGAGCATAAAGACTTAGTCACCTCTCGGTAAAAACATAAAATTTATCACCATAAGTGCAACTTAACTCTCTGAATCGCATTCCAGCAAAAGCCGCAGGCAACATTAAAAGTCAATGAGCAATAATTTTTCTTTTTCTCTATGCGAAAAAAACAAAGACCTGCAAATACAACGAACTTGCAAATACAACGAACTTGCAATTTTACCGCCAACAAAACAACAAATAAGAAGAACAACAAAAAAAGCAGCAGCTTAGACCAAAGTGGTTCTTTATAATACAGAAACTCGCAAACTTACATATTCACACACACACATTTATACACATAAAGATATTTCAAATATACACTGGGTGGGTAATTTATATATCTAGCCCGCCAATGGCAATATACTGGCGCATTAAAACCGTTTGGATATTCGCGCATTCATTAAGAAAAATTTACTGTCATTGCGAGTGCCGCACACTTGTGCTGCAAGCAAATGTCACTGGATGTGGCAGAGCGACATGCGCTTGGGAAGTGGTGGCCACAGCCATCCAACAACGAGACTATGCTAAGTGGCAGCCACTGTTGTTGGTCAACAACAACAACAATAACAGGAACAACAACAACAACCGCAAACACAACACCAAATAAAAAGCAATAAAACAAAAATAACTAGCAAAACACCGTTAGGCACATTTTGACAGCTGCTGCACCTGCGCAGCCTGACAAGAGTGACGTGTTGGCAACAGCAAAAGCCACAACGACTTCTAAAGCAAACCCACAACAGCTACAAAAGCAAAAACTCTTTAAGCTATTGCAAATAGCATTAGTGGCTTGGAAGTGGTTGCAGCAGCGCTGTTGCATGCGAATATTTAGTTAAATTAATGTGCAACATTTGCTGCTGCGTGACAACGCCATTGTCTAAGGAGTGCTGGTGGTAGAAGCTCCGCATGCATATTGGCGCATCTGCTTAGTGGAAAATGTCGAAACCCTATTAAAATATGAGACACTGGAATTTTTTGTTTTAGCTTCAGCAAAATACAACTTCCTCTCGTGTAGTTGCCACACTCGTTTCGGCTTTTGACATAAACTCGCCGAAAAGTAGGTAAACAGCGACAAAGCGATGCATCACACGAACCAAAGTGCAGTGGAATCACACGAACGAGGAACGAGATAATGGCAGATAGTGGACTTAAACTTTAACTTGTCGCACTTTGTTTTTGTTGTTGGATTTTGTTTGTTCTTTACAATTGAGTTGGTTTTGAGTTGAAGTGAGATTTAAGTTTTTGAAGTTTTTTTTTCGCGTTTGTTTCTTTTTCAAGATTACTTTAATAAAGTCAGATAATTAATATGAAATGTATTTAAATAATAATTTAGGGTAGTGAAGAACAAATTTAAATCAGGAAAATTAAACTTGTTTCAATTCATGTATCAAAATCCAATGCGTGAATTGAAATAAAGGTGTCGTATGGACTTGCAAGTCGGCTGGTATGTTTGTGGTTTTTTTTTCCTTCGAAGAGTTTTTTTTAATATGGAAACAAAAAAATTGCTGTTCCAAATTTCTTGTACCCTTATAATGGTCGATTAATTTCGAAAAGTCTGATATTTCCTTGATCCCGGAGCCGATCTCCAATATGATCTCCAAAAAAAGGGTTTAATGAGGAGGAAGATTTTTCTGCTAAAAACTATCTTGAATCCCAAAACCAAAATAAAATATTATTACAATTTTTTGTAAAGAAAACTACATTTCAGTTGGTTATAAAGTTCAAATTATTAACAATAAACTTATTATTTTTACCAGTTAAATATATCTATGAAGGCCGCCTCAAAATTTCAAAATTTCTATCTGTCCAGCCGTTTCGAAGAAATTTTGCTCACAGACTCCTAAAACACCATATCCTTATGAAAACGGTGCTATCTCCAAAACTATTTGTTTGAACAACTCCTGAATTTAGGAAAAAACGAAGTGAAACGGGTCCAAATAAATCAACATCTAACTTAAAGTAGGAATAATAGAATTAATTTTGTACATTGTAGTCGAATATAATTGCGTTAGAGCGAATCAGCTAAGAAAGTTTTTGAATCCGTAAAATTATCTGTAACTAGGTTCATGACCAAATCTTTTACTCCAATCGTGGAAGGTTAAAATGCCAAAAATTGGCTTAAAGAAATTAACAACAAAAAACAACAACGTACTGTTAAAAAGAACTGTTATCATACCTGGTAGCAACCTCATTTTGTTCAAAAAATATTTTTTGTTAGCTTTACAGCTTCTCTACTGCATCTAAAATATTTTTTTTATTTCAGACAGCACTTAAATGTCAAATTTCACGGAATTAACTACACAATAATGGCAACACTGAATACTCAGCGGAGCATTGTTTTTATTGTCAGCTAAACTTTTTCTATTATTTTGCGATTTCTTGTTTTGCTCCTTTGCTGCTCTGGTGCGACATTACGATTATTTATGCATGCAGCAAAACGGGGTGACACGAATAAAAACAGGAAGATTAATAGGTGATGCCACTAAGCGCCAACATGCCGCTTTTTGGCATTGCAGAAATGCGGTTTTTGCGGCAGACATGTGCCTTTGCCAAAACATTTTTTGTTGCATTATTCACTTGTCGGCATGCCCGTCGTAACATTGAAGCGCCACCAGTACAACTATTTACTATTAATTAAACGTTTGGCAACTTCTGCACAACCGAACGGAAAAGAAGCGCTAGGAGTGGTAGTGCGCATGCGCAAAAGAAAAAAAGTAAAAGTGCAAAGTTAAATAATATTTAATGAACTGTATGTAATATCTTGCATCAAGTTTGTCGCCTTCGTTTGCCGCTTTTTATATTTTATTTTAATATTTTTCAGCATTTTTTCCTCATTTTAGTTGAACAAGTTGGCTTCGTGGCAGGTCACATTGGCCTTCAACTGCAGCCATTTAGCCGTTTATAACAAGCCAAGCGGCAAAACAACTTTCAATGCTAGTGTGCGCAATGTTTTCAGTATCGCTTAGGTACAAGTGCACAATAGTTAGTAAATTAAATTGTTAGCTGCTTTAACAACCCAAATGCGCTGACATTCGCAAATGAACCGAAAGTGTTACTTGTTGCAATACCCACAGTTATGTATGGTAGTTAACGTATATGCCACATTGCTGTTGTATGCCGCAAATTACATGATGAGCAGACCTTCATGCTTTATTATATATCTGACAATGCGTGAAATTGAAATTTCAATTATAATTTAATTAGCCGCTTCAAAGCAATCTTTTGAGCCTGAAGGCACTTGTTTCACACATTCGTTGCTTCATTACTTTAGTTTTGCTTGTCGAAGCATTGCATAATACTTAGGTGGTAATTTTCTTGGTATATTAAGCGAAGGTTTTCTGATACAAATCGGCCAATAATTAAATAAATTAAAATCAAAAATGCTAACTAACAAAGTATTATATGATATTAAGTAAATGCCGCAGCAAACAGCAAAACAAGTTATTGATATGAAAAAGCAGAGAATATTTCAATATAAAATATTGGCCAAATATGTAGATCACAGGACCTTTAAAATATTTTAGTGACTTCAAATTAACTTCACTCCACCTCAAGACATATGCTACATCCAACAAAAGAAGCCCTACCAAAGCCAATAGTTCATGCTCTTTATAAAATTAATTAGTTCACTTAAAATCATTACAATCAATGTCTGAGTGAACAATGGAAAGGCAAAGGGTAGGTCTGCATTCATTGTATATTCTCGCCGAAAGAGATCTAGATCGCAGAATATGCATCTATTCTATACCCAGACCATATATTCCCTTCTAAATTTGCTCTTAATCATTGATTCGACTTCTCAACTAGTGCACGGGAACTCTATTCGATAATTACATTTATTTAGAATAGAGTTTTTTTATACAAAGATTTCGCTAACTGTGTAATGAATCATTGGAGGTGGTTTTTTATTATATGAATGCCACAGGGCTTAAAATCTGATCGTTGCAAAAATCTTTGAAATTTTATAGTTGCAGAGCAATGGGAATTGGAAAAACTTGTAGGTCACATTGTGTTTTGAGAAAAAATAGTAGGGAGCTATTTTGCGAAAATATTGATATGTACTTTTAATAAATAAAGGACTATATATTTGATAGTGTTTTAAGTAGGTTCAGTTAACTTACATTAACTTAATGTTTTGACAGCAAAATATTATGAATCTGAAGTATTTTACATATATTAAATTAAGTTAAGTTAAGCTAAGTTGAGTTATATTAAGTTTAGTTACGTTAAGTTAAATTAATTCAAGTTACGTTAAGTTAAGTTAAGTTACGTTACGTTAAGTTAAGTTTTTATGTTAAGTTAAGTAACGCCCAACAATGTTAATTTAATTTAAGCTCACTTAAGTTAAGCTAAGTTGAGTTATATTAAGTTCAGGTACGTTAAGTTAAATTAAGTCACGTTACGTCAAGTTAAGTTACGTTACGTTACGTTAAGTTAAGTTTTTATGTTAAGTTAAGTAACGCCCAACAATGTTAAGCATTTCTTTAAATATTTTACTTAATTAGGTCTTTACAAGTTGTGTTAAGTTAAATTAAATTAAGCTAAGTAAAGTTAAGTTAAGTCAAATTAATTGAAGTCAAGCTAAGGCAAGCCAAGTTAAGTTAAGTTAAGCTATATTATTTTATGCATTTCCGTAGTTCTTCTCATGAGGTCTTTCCATAATAAATACAGAGTATAGTCTACATTCGGGAGCTTAAAGAAATTTGGTGAAATAATTCAATTTGTAACATGTATAGTCTTATTCTCTAACATTCACCGATTAAAATGCAGCTCAATTCAACATGTTTCTTTTCAACTATTAAATTTCGTCCGCTTTCATTAGATCAAACTCTGTATGAAAACCTGTCTACAAGTAAATATATGTAATAAATGCTTAATAGGAGCCAATTACATAGAGTATAGGTGCTGATGAACTAAAACATGACGACGATTTTCTCACCTTTCGTTGATGTGCATTGCGTGTATGTATGTATTTAATTAAATGCTGCGAATTCCTAACACAATTTTCCACACATCGGCTAGATAAATATTTAGGTCTCTGGGTATTTTTTGGCCATACGAAGATAATGTCTGTTACTTTGCGAAAGTAGTTCAACAAATTGGGTTCACAAAATTAACAATTTACAGAACAAATAGAAACAGGTGGGTGAATGTGTGTATGCGTTTGTGTAAAAATTTGTATCGCTTGCATTTTCCAGAGATCAAAACAACTTGAATTTCTCCTCTGCAACGAAGATACGTTTGAAAAAAGTTAAGAGCAATATATGATTAACAGATTGCTCGTGTGTCTCATTTTGTTGCTGTGCTTATGCAGAGTAGATTGAAGACAACAAAGTAATTTAGTGCAAGCTGGAGTAATATGTCCTGGCTTGTAGTTGAATCGTCAACGCCAACAACGTTATTGAGTGGCACCGGCGAAGTGGCTACCAGCCTGCCAGCTAACCAGCGCGTGGCCCACAACAACACTGAGCAACAAGTTAGAATATAAATTGGCAAAAATTATGACAGCAACAACAACCGTCACAAAACTACGCTACTCGCCTCCTAGCAGAGCGCGGCAAAAATTCTAAGCTCATGCCAATTCGCCATGCGAGCGGCCGACACTGGGTGGAGTTTGCATTGCCACACACAATTTATTTTATACTTCGTTGTTGCTGTTATTGTTCGCATTATTGCCGCTTGCAATTTGCTTCATTCAAACTTCTTTTTATTGTTGTTATTACACGTCGGTTGCACATTTTACTGGTTGTCGTGGTATTGTTGCAAGATGCTGACTGCCTCGCTGGCTGCTAGTGGTTCTCGGCTGATTATGACCCGTTATATTATGATTGCATTCTTGCTGCCACAATTCTTCAGCCTCCAACCGCCGCATGGCAACTCTTTTGCTCTATTCAAAGTTCAGTTCGGTGCAGTGTGGTGCAGAGTGATGCAGTTGAGCTCTGAGCTGAGTTGGTGTTGTGAGCGTGAAGTTATTGTTGTTGTTGTAGAATTGAGTTGAGTTGTTCCCGTTAAGGTTCAATTACAAGGAATGAGCTCGCTGTGGCTTAAAAGCCTGCGTTAGCTATTTTTCTTGTTGTTGTTGTCTGTACAGCTTACTTACTTATATTTCTTTTTTTTTTTTAAATTTTTTTCTGTCTTGCAAAAATATTGCAACAGAAGTGCTGCGCTTTATTATTGTTGCTGCTAATGTTGTATAGATTTTTTTGTTGTTGTTAGGTATACTTGGTGCTGGCATGTTGTCGTTAGTGTTGGTTTTATTGTTGCCGCTATAATGATCACTCAAGATGCTTAACCTTATTATTTTGTTGTTAACAATGAGTTCTTTGGACACCGTTTCCCGGTGGTGTTGCAAGTAGTTGCTATATGCGTTGTTTTGTAGTGCCTTTGGTGTTGCAAAAAGCATTTCGCTAATAATATGGGGTACAGTGTGTTACAGTAACGCTTCATTAATATTGCTTACCTCTGAATTAACTAATAAGCAGTGTGAAGTGATTGCAGCGTTGTTTTCGTCGCAGCTAGAAATTATGGAAATTGTGAGGAAAATGTTTTATCTAAGGATCTACTTTCAACGGAATTGGTTTAGTAGGTAGGAGCAGAAATGTGGCTTTTAAAAGTAATAGTTAAGTTAGGTTAAGTTAAGTTATGTTAAGTTAAGTTAAGTTAAGTTAAGTTGAGTTAAGTTAAGTTAAGTTAAGTTGAGTTAAGTTAAGTTAAGTTATGTTAATTTAAGTTAAGTAAAGTTAATTTAAGTTAAGTTAAGATAAGCTAAGTTAAGTAAGGTTAAGTTGAGTTAAGTTAAATTAAGTTAAGTTAAGTTATGTTATGTTATGTTAAGTTAACTGAGGTTCTGGTGTAATATTTTTTTTCGTTTCTGCGAACATTTTTCCTGATAAGAGCTGTCTTTAATAATAAAAAAATATTAGTTGCCTAACTTTAGGCGTTAAACACTATTTGAACAATTTTTTAACAAAGTCAAACACCCAAATGCAGTTTCTTTAACCTTTCAGTTGTTGCTCTGCACCCGATTTCAATTACACTTGCCTCTTTCCAACAAATAAGCATACATTATCTACATGTACAAGTGATACCATCAGCACCAAACTAACGCAGCGGACCGCAACTAAATTATCAGTCTTGATGACACTAATGTAACACTTAGGCGTTAATGAAGCAAAAGAAATAAAATAAATTGAAGAAATGGAGGCGACATGGGAAATAAAAAAAGCCAAAACATACTCATCACGGGCGGTGCGAAAATATTCCGCAATAATAAAACATAAGCCCATAATGATGTTATGTGCTCAGCGCTGATGTTATATAACACACACACACAGATAGTACATAGAAGAAGACAGCATCAATAGCGACAGCAGCGAAGGAAAGTCTGAGTGATAGGCAGGCTTAGCTTCACCTCGAAATAAATTCTTCAGACTCACAGTGAGAGCTGTCTAACATTAAACACGAACACAGGAAAATAATAACAACAAAGCGGCTAACTGATGAGCTGTCATGTGCAAGCATAAGAAGCGAAAAATATTCGAAAGAATGGAGAACAGAAAGAGAATGTCAAGCGGTGCCAAAATAAGCGACTTACAAAATTCGCTAAGCGCAAAATTTTAACCGCAACTGCAACAAGTCTTAAAACCTTTTCCTTGTGGCAAACATCACTTGCTATCACTTATCTTGTATTAAATAACAGTACTTGTTGTTGCAAAGTTCAGCTTAAACACCTCGCTAAAAGTTGTATGTGGCGTCCCCGTAGCTAGGGCATAAAAACAATTTAGGGTGCTAAAATTGGTTGAAAGTTTCTAAGGACATACTTGTATATCCGCCATCTACTTATTCTTTGCTTCAGCGCAACACGAATTTCATTTCTCCATTCATTTTATTTTCCATATTCTTCTTTCATATCAAATAATTACAGCTTCCACACACACAAGTGCAACACGGTTCATAAAACACCACAATCTTTCTTATCTTTATTTCGTTTTATTTATTCCCCTCCAATGTTAAATCACTTTTAACAGACCGCAGCTCGTAATTACAAGCTAAAATGTTCAAACTCTAGAACAACAACATGAAAACAAACAACAAGAACAAAAACTTACGTACATACAAACTATCTATTTTATTGCGCTCGAACGGTAAGTGTCTGCCCTTTGGCTTTGCTTGCATTAAGCTGCTGCGACGGAAAGCCAACTGCAAGCCTGTGTTACGTGCAACTTTTCATAAGTCAACGAAGAACAGCAGAAGTGGCACAACAGCTAAGAAACTAAATTTTGACATAAACTATGGTGCCTAAGTAGTGAGGTAGTACTAATGGGAGGGAAATTCTTTTCACATAATTCTAAGATATTATATATAAACATATGAGTTACCATGGCCTAAATAAAATTTATACTGATTTCCATAGATTTTTGAAGAAATCTCAGAATAAATATTAGAACCGAAAGCTTCACATTTTAGTACACCGAAAATTTTCATAAAAGCTTCAAATAAAAAAAGGAGAAAATTTGTTAACCATAGGATGTTCAATTGGTCGGTTTTGAATTTAAAATGTCAATAAAAAACCGATTTACTAAAATTTTTATCACTCTTTGTTGGTCAGTAGTGGTCCACCAAGCATTGGAGGGTAAAGAATCGAACAAGCCGGCTACCAGCTGCTTAAACAGTCAGTGCCCTCTCACGCATTTCCTACAAAATCTATTAAACGAGGTATTTTTTCAAGTAGTTGGAAAAGAGATTTGAAACTTTCTCTTTGATAATAAAATATAAAATAAATAACTATAAGACAGGCTTGGAAAGATATTCCTAGAGGCGGCTAAAAGCCTATTATTCTGAGTACCAAGCGATTACATGATCTTAAAACTTAACAACTCGGGTGCCTCTAACTAAAAAAACTGATTTTATTATCTTGCGATTTTTATGGAATAAAAACTTTAATTCATTTCTAACTGCTCTGAAATTATAAGCAAATTCAACGCAGAATATTCCTACTAGACACTACTCAAAAAAGTTACATACAAATATACTCACTAACCAACAGCTAGCCTACTTAATACTTTCTAAGCATTTTACGCCAACAATTAAATTAAATCTGCAATTCTAAGATTTCAATCTAATTGCAACTTTATCGCGCTGCCTCGTTTGCGCATTACGTGTTGCATGCCGCTTGACACACATCGCCAGCACCGATGGTGAATGTCGGCGCAGCATCAGCAGTTGCAACCCTCCGCGCATTGGTCACACTCTATGCTCAATTTGGTTCATTTTGTTGTTTTCGTTTCATTTTCCGATATTCTTGCTGGCGCTAGACAGACTTTCGAACGCTTGCTTTCACATTCTCCTTCTTTCCGCTGTTGTTGCGGCTTCTGATGACGACAGGCTGACAGGCCGTACATGCAACGGCGTACACGGCTGCACGAACGAGTGTCGATTGGTCAGGTGCAGCAGACAGCAGTCAAGCCACCGGCATAACAACAACAACATCATCACTTAGAACGAGACAGTGGCAAAGCAGAAGTCAGTGGAGTCGCTGCAGACCATTATGTGCGATTTTGCACTGTTATGTTGCACAGGCGAAGCGCTACAAAAAGGAAGTAACGAAAAACGCATACGATAGAACGAAGCAACAGTTAGTGATGCAGTGGCAATGATCGCCGTTTGCCGGCTGCTCTTTAGCGCTCGGTGGCTCTACTGTCGGCCAAGACAGGACGTGCATTTGTTGTGTCTCGCGCCCTTCATTTTTGTGCCACTTTGGGTGCACATACTTGTTAGTTTTTTTTTTTTTTTTTGTTTGGTTTCTTCTTTTGTTTTTGTATGAGGTAGAATCTGCTGCCGTGCGCTGCCACAGTTTATACAACATCCGCCACTCGCTTTTTTTTATCTTTCTTTGCTTAAAATTGTTGTCAATGTTGTTTGTGTTGTTCTTGTGTCTTTTATACTTCTCAATTCCCTAACTCTCCTCTCTGATTCTGCTCGGTCGTTTCAGCTGTTTGCGCTTGATTTCGCAGCAGATACCTTAATTGCCATTGAAAATGCGCGAAAACAACAATGTATTTGTGGCAACTTTGGTAGACTGCTTGCTTTAAGTAACTGCAGTTGGTTGCCAATGTAATGCTTTTCCTTTTTGATTTATGTCGACACACTCGTAAAGAAAGGAACTCATGAAGCACAGGGTCTTAATTTATACTAGTAAATGTGTGTGTGTGAATAGTAAAGTATGAAGCGATACTCTAGTGGAATATAACAAAAATAGGTTAAGTTATTTTTTATGTAACTAGTTCTTAACTGACAGTGCCAAATTAACAGTTTGTACTAGTGTCAAAATTTAATTTTAATTTGTTTCTTCTGTACTAGTTTGTAACTAGTTTGAAAGTAACTATTTCTTCAATTGAAGATCAAAAACAGTGGTTTTTACGCTCGCTATATGATTTACGTTTCATTTATTTCACACGGATTCCCTTCTTGCCTAAGCAAATTTTGTTTTTCAAGTAGAAATTGTTGCCTACATCTAGCCTGGTTTATTTTATTTCTATGAGTTATCAATGACTCTAGCTCTACTATTAAAATGTATTGCAAACTTTCAATCAAAAAATAAAATGTTAAAAACTATGAAATTAATTTAAGCTGTGTACAGTTTTGAATGAACTCCTTATAAATAGTAAAACAAACGCTTAATTGTAAAATTTTTTAGCTTTCTTAAACCCTGCTGCTTTCCCCAGTTTTTGCCACAAGCCGCCAGCCACATATTCAAGCCGTTCTACACCAACACACAGTTCTGGCTGCTCTCATATAGATTATTAAATTTAAACCACTATCATTTTTATTGTTTTGTTTCTATTGTTTTTGTGACAACCTTGTATAAATCGCCGCTTATGCGCCACAGTCGCATTTATGCACCCAAAATGGGTTGCCACTCTTGACCATATTCGGTGTGGCATATCTTTGAATAAAAATAACTTTTTGCAATAAGGAGAGGCATGCAATAGTAACAACAATACACATATGAAATAAAAACAAAAAATCAGCATTGACATTGCAATGCGCACGCTGAGTGGCATTAACGATTAGCGACACAACGCTGCTATGTACCGCTATGAACGGCTTGAACAGCGCAGAAAAATTTTTTTGAATCCACCGTTCCTTGGGTGAAATTGCATAAATGCAAATTTAAAGTAGCTGGCAATAACGATTTGCTGTATAATCACTTGAAAATAAGAAAAAGAAGAGAAGTAGTGGGGAAAAAGGAAAAAAATAATAACAAAAAAAACTAAAAGGACACAAGTAAAATAGAGACAAAGATATTTATATATACTATATTTAAAAAAACCACCAGCGACTCCTAAAATTATAAGTACCCATTACAGGGTCCTCAAAATATATTTTCATTGAAAAAATAATTAAATAACAAAAATTTAAAAAAATCTTAAATAAACAACCTGCAAAATTTAAAATTAAACCTAATAAGTGCTCAAATACAGTGTGTTCAAAAAATATTTCCTTTGGAAAAACAATACGCTCACTTAGTATGCGTTGAAAACCAATTGGATGTGAATGAAATCAATAGAAACGGTTCGAGTTTAATGAGAATCATAAAAGCACCTGTCAAAAACCACTTTTAAATTTATTTAATTTTTTTAATTGTTTTCAAAATATTTTATTTCTATTATTTTACTTAAAGCCTGTTTCATATCACATTTAATAACAAAAAAATATATGCCGCTTTTTTCTGGCAACGTCGACTTTGCTCGGCTAATCCGAATGCATTTTATTTCATACGGGAGCAACGCCCTTAATTTACTCAAAATTCATAGATTTCTTTGATAAATGCATATGTCTTACACATTTTTTCACTTCATATATATATTTTGCAGTTCTTTTTACAAAAATTTTTATTTATTTTTTATCTGTTTTTACTTTCTTTTGCATTTTAGCCACACAATGTCAGCGCCACACACTTTGAGTCGAAATGCAGCAGCAAGCAAAGCGCGTTCGTTATTGTTGTTGCTGTTGCTCAGTTGTCAACGTACTGCGGGAATTTTGGGAAAATAACAGCTGTGCGAAGTTCAAACGGGACAAACGAATATTTTAATGGATATTGAAGAGAGTCGTATTTTCACTTTCTATAGGTTTGTCTAGCACATTATTCCAACTTATAGATATTCTGGCTCTACTCACATTAATTTCAAGCAGAAAAAAATTTTTATTAAAAAAAAAAAAAATTCTTGACAGCATTTGCCAACTTTATACTACTTATATTGATATATAGGCGATTTTCAACTATATTTTATTGTTCTTATCAATTTTTATTATTCTTAACGGTCTTCTCAGAGTGATTTAAAGCACTCAATAACTTATTCTTCTTTCAACGATTCCTTTTATAAAACACTTAGTAGTAATTCTATAAGGCACAGTTAATTTTAAGAAATATATTTTGCACTTTGTAAACAAAAATACTTACTTTCTTGTTCTTAAAAAGCCGTGATCCCCGCACGATTTCCTTTATCAAGCAATATCATATATATATTCACCTCTGAAATGTGACACTATCTTCATTTATTGGCAAATAAAACTAAACAAAATACTTTGCTTCTTCATTTACACATCTTCTGCTTAAGTAATGCTAGTTGTTGCTATAAATATATATATATATATATGATAACATATATATGTTATCATATGCTAATTCCGGTTTTAAGCATGTATATTTGCTACACTTTTATTTATTTCTGCCGATTTTCAGAGTTAATTAAATTTACAAGCGACTTTTACCCACCAGCTGCAGAACACAACTTCTTCAGCCACGGCCTGCTGATAGTAAGATGATTAAGTGACTGCCATTTTTCTACATCACTTTACAAGCTATACACAGAAGTCAGCGCTTGCGTTTCATAGCGCAAATATTTATAAATTGTTTATTTGTTTTATTACGAGTTTTAATTTTTTTCTTTTATCGCTAAGACTGTTATAGTTATTTGCAAATACACGCCACATTTTTAGTAGAGCTAACAAGCATCATTAATCAAATGGCCCAGAAATATAGCAGCACGCATGCGTGGGTCGATAATATCACAAGTGAACGACAGACAGAACAACTTGCATCTACGTTGCAGAAGCTACGGATTTACTTAGTCACAAGTTGTGGTCAAACAACACTTTTCATAATAATAATCAAGTGCGTAATCGTAAAAGGTGTATAATTTTCCAGCAACGCGAGTTAAACTCTACACTTAATAATTTGAAAAAGTTGAGTATACGCCCTGTCCGACGCCCCGCAAAAGGGTCGGATACAAAAATTATCGCACAAAATCAACGCAGCTATTTCAACTGGAGCAATTTCATGCAGCAAATGAACTTATCGCACATTTGTTATTTGCAACAAGATGCAGCAATAACAACATCAACTATAGCAACAGCTACTAGTCGGTCCATTTCATAAGTTGCTGTGTGGAAAGAGTTGCTGGGCCTTGCCACTATATTAGGCCGCATTAAATGCATCAAAGTCATGGCTATTTCAGCAAGTAAAGCAACAAAAAGTGCAAAAACAACAAAGTATAACAACATAAATGTTTATATACGTTGATGATAGTGATGTTGCGTTGCCAGTTCTTGGTTTTACTACAACAAAAAGTTACAGCAGAGCTGGAGTGCTGTACATATTGAGTTGCACGTGACGCCATTTAAAGGCGTCTACCAATTCGCTGCAATAGCATTTTCAAACGCCAAGCACACACATACTCATATACACTTACACATAACGCGCGTGGCACCCTTATTGTGTTGCTTGTCGTCTGCATATCGTGTTGCAAGTATGACTCGTATGTTGCAGATTACGTGCGTGCCACTGGCACCACTATTATAAAGGTGTGCTTTCTGTTCGTTGTTGTTATTGCTGTTATTGTTATTGTTTGTTTGTAGCGATTTTGTAGCGATAGCACAAGCAGATCAATTTACCTTTATGCCCCCGCCACTTCACTGTGGCTGTTGAAAGCGAATAGAAATAAAACTCATTAAAAGCATCTAGTCGAAGTGTTGTTTTGTTCTTTGCTATTCTAGCTTATGCCTCTTTGCGCTGCGTCTTAGTTGCTGTTGCTTTCATATCTTGCAGCGATTTTTGCATTGAAGACTGTTGTTCTTGTAGCATTGGGACACAGTGTTAAGTTTGGGTTCAAAAATATCAAAAATACTTAAAGTAAAAAGGCAGTAAAAAATTTTATTCGAATAATAAAATAAAACTTCTTGATATCTACAAACTTACTCTTTATTGATATAATTTATAACAGAAGTGAAAACAGTGTACTAACTTCTCAAAATCTAATTCATCTGATTGCTTAGTACCCCAAGGACAACTTTTTTTAATTATGGTGATACTTGCAGAAAAAAAATATAGATATTACGCACAAATAACTACAAGACAACCATTTTTTTACGCATAGTAATAATGGTATGAGGTTAATCGAATGCACTTAATATACTTTTTGAAGTTATAAGTCACTGAGAAGTTTCTTTCTTCATTCTTCAACATTTTTACCACAATTAATTTTCAGTTTGAAAGTCTACATTTATGGACTTTGTACTAAAAAGCCTAAAAAAATCTCCAATTGTAGCATTTGTCAAAAATTTGCTACCAATGTAAGGAACCTGAAATGCTTTCCTATCCAAAAAACAACAAGTCAGTAGTATGAAAATGGATTATAAAATACAATTATAGACATTTAAAAACTGTCCGGGCCTAAAAGTAGGTCTTTTAAAACATTTAAATTTTATTTACTTTTGTTTGTTTCATTAGGTAATAATCTACTTGTATAATATCTCAATATACTACTATGCCCAAAAAATAAGGTGAGATTTGAATTTAAACTGCGCGCGTCGAAGGATTTGGAGAATTTTTTCTTTTTTCAGGTTGGTAGTTCTGTCAGTTACATTTATCTCAAATTTCAAGTCAAAATATTCATTAGTGTTTGAGATACGTGTCGTTTTGTGAGCTGCTAAAAGTGAGTTTTTCGTTTCTTGCGATGTCGAAATTCGTTGGGCAAAGAATTTGCATTAAATTTTGTTTACGGAATCAATTTTCGGCTGCGGATACGTTGAGGATGGTGCAGAAAGGCTTTAATGATGAGGCTATGTCTAAAAAAAATGTTTTCAAGTGGTATAGTGAGTTCCAAGCCGGCCGTGAACGTGTCGAGGACGAAGAGCGTCCAGGACGACCATCAACCTCAACCGACGAAGCTCACGTTCAACAAATCAAAGATTTGGTGTTGAAAAACCGTCGATTAACAATTAGAGACCTTGCTGATGGAGTTGGCATATCGAAAGGCTCAGCCAATACCATTTTGAAGGATGGTTTCAGCGATGAGACTTGGATCTATGCTTACGACCCCGAAACAACCGATCAATCGAGCGAATATCGTGCCAAAAGAGGGCCGAGACCAAAAAAACCGCGCCAAAGTCGCTCAAAAATCAAGGTCATGTTGACTGTTTTCTTCGGTTATCGTGGTGTTGTGCATTATGAATTCCTTCTAACCTGTCAAACAGTCAACAAGGAATATTATTTGAACGTTATGCGTCGTTTGCGTAACGCCATCCGCCTAAAAAGGCCGGAATTGTGGAAAGACAATTTTCGGTTTTCGCACCATCCCATACTGCCCTCGTAATTCGTAATCATTTCGCCAAAAACTCAACCCATATCGTTCCGCAACCACCGTATTCACCTGATCTGACGCCGTGCGACTGCTGGCTGTTCACAAAGCTCAAAAGACCGCTCCGGGGACACCGTCTTTATACGATAAAGGAGATTCAAGCCGCAGGGAAGATGGAACTGAAGGCCATCCCGGAAAATGACTACAACCAGTGTTTCGAAGATTGGAAAATCCGTAGGCATAAGTGCATTGCATTGGGAGAGGATTACTTTGAAGGGAATGAAATTGATTTTGAAGAATAAATAAAGAATTTTCAAAGTAAATACAATGTCACCTTATTTTTTGTTTCATGAATATCAATATCGTTGGCGATTTTTAATCTGTGATCACAAGCTTAAAAAATTTACTCTTTGCTGCTAACACTCCTCAATTACAATTCTCTTTCGATTCACTCAATTATACCACAGTGCAAAGGCGCTACAAAGCCTTGTTCCTCTCCTTTCCTTACATTGTGTTGTTGTTTTACATGTCGAGCCCACACACTTTTTCTGCTTGCCGCTTTATTAACAAAGAAAAATCATTTTCAAACAATACTTTGATTGTTATGCCATTGTTGAGTGCTGCAAGGAGATAGCGGAAAAAGTAAAACAAATAATAACAAACATAAACACTTGCATCAGCGCGTAGATCTTCAAATTTATTACAATTATTAGTTATGTGCACACACGCGTACACATATACAGCGTTGAATTTCGTTTTTATATCACCGATATTATTGCCTGTTTTCGCCTTCCTTTTAAGCATTATAATGGAAAATTGAATAAGCCATCGGCGATGAAATGAAAAATAATGCAGTTACAGTAACAATTGCTTTTATAGGGTTTGTAAACACACACACACAAATGCATATTTGTGTTTATATACGCAGATGTTGTTGCTCTACATATGGTTCTATGGTCGGTAACATAGTAATAGTCATTTGTTGCCAGCGAAAACAATTGCGGTAAAGGATAAACGTTGCGATGGCCTTTTGCTGCACAAACATACTGTGATCAAATTGAAAGGTGAATTTTTTCCATTTCATCTCCTTCAAAGTAATCCTCTCCCGCTGCAATACACTTATGCCAACGAGTTTTCCAGTCATCATAGCACTTGGAAAAATTATCCGTCGTAACGGCCATCAGAGTCTTACTCGATTCAGCTCTAATTGAGGATGAGTCAAAACGGTGTCCTCGCAGTGGTCATGTGAATTTGCTGACTAGCCAGAAGTTACACAAAGGTAAATCAGGTGAATGCGGTGGTTACAGCACGATTAATTAGTTGAAAATGTGACAAAATGATCACGAATAACCAATGCAGTATAAGATGGTGTATTATCGCACTTCATTGTTCAATAAATTCGGACAAAGTAAAAACCGAAGAATTCACTTTTGGAGCCTCACAAAACGACGCCTTCTCAAATACTAATGAATATTTTTTGACGTGAAATTTAGCGTATCTGTCACTAATAGTACTACCAACTTACAGAAAAAAAACTTACCAATTCGAAAAACAAGCGAAGAAAAAAGTAAAAATTCACCTCTCAATTTGATCACAGTGGTATATGTATATTATATACACCACTCACTAATATATATCAACTTTTCCATTTAGTTAGCTACGTGAAAATTGCTTTGGCATCTTTCTCGACTGTATATTGGCGCCCTGTGTGCATACATTGCCGCAGGCTATTTTAAACAAACGTGCCACAAACTGGGAGGTATTTACTTCTTCATTGTTTGCAGCGAAAAATCGATACCATTTTTCTCTCTTTGCTTATATTATTGCATTCGCTATTTACCTTTCGTGCAACTCGTGCTTTTATATTGCTTTCAGAGATGTAGATCTGTATGTTAAGAGGTTTTCAATAAAATACTTTGGTAAAAACGCTTCAATCGCACATTGGAAAATACACACACTTTAAAGCTAAAGTGCTAAAAGTCCCATTTTTCTACTGAAACTATTCACCAAATGCAACATTCATAATTCTCGACACTTGTTATTATTAAAAGCTAATTTTTCTGGTTTTTTTTGGTTTCTGAAACACAAAAAAATGTTAAGACTATCATGTCCTTATTCTAGGATAAATGTTAAACCTCTTCGGTAATTACATTTATTCAGATTAATATTATATATCATCAGATATTATATAACTATTTGCTATCTTTATGCAGGATTGCACCCAGCGTCCAAAAAATCTAAAATTAGTTGCTATCCTAAACCCAGTAGCCAGTTTTGTGTTTCACAAGTTCACAAGCCATGCATTTATTACTATATTCTTTTATATCCTTTTTTAACACAAACAATCTTCTTACTACACTCCTACGAGAATATCATAAAAGTATCTACGAACTTACCACAAATGTTCATGTAATAATTTCTTCGTTTCCTGTTCGTTTATGCGCTGACATTGTCATTTGGTAGGCCTATAAATAAGCTTGTCTTGTCGTCGGCAACAGTGTCCTGGTCGCGCACACGTGGCAGACTACTGAACCTGCCACGTACACACAAATATATTACAAATATCGGCGAAATGCATAAATAAGGCATTCCAAAGTGCCAAGAGTACGACGCAAACTTCTAAAGTATAAAATCGTCCGCGATTGCATTGAATAATTGTAATGAGAACGTTCTAAGTTGCAAGTGTTCAGGGTGTTCGAAGTTGTGAATATTTGGTAGCCAATTGCATGGTGAAGATGTTAGATATTTTCTTTTCTATTTCTCTCTTCATTCTCGGAGGACCTGTAGCAAATGTTCAAACAGAAATTTTTAATTCTTGGATTCTTATCGTGCTCTCTCTAGTGACGTGCTTAGTTAGACGACTTCAGTATGCCTGAAGTTCAAAGTTCCTTTAGTCATTACTGAGTGAAAATTTAAAACCCAGAAAGTATGCTGTTACTAGTAGTAGTCAAAGTACCGACGAGTAGTTTACTAGTTAGTCTTTAATTTAATGGCATTATTTAACCTATAAAGTTGCCAATGGCATGCCTTCGGTATAAACACTTATTCGGCTATTCAAAACAAATAAAATTCTCGAACCGGGAATTTAATCCTAAATGAAGACAACGTTTAATGATTACAAGTTCATATTTATCACGGACTCACACCATAAACAGTTTTTTACTTACAGGAAAAAATGTACCTCATTTTAATTGTGGAAGAGAATATTTTTTCAGAAATTCTTAATTTAAGAACTATAAGGATAAGAAAGTAGTGAAGGTAGTGGAATATATACAAGTATATTGCGATGAACGTATTTTATACCACATGCTCACAATAAAAAAATATAAAATACAAAAGTTTCGGCATTTTTATTTTCATGTGTAACATTTTCTGGCATTATTCACCATTCACTTTCAGGTATTTTTTTTGCAAAAATAACACTAGTTAACGCACAAAATTTTGCAAAAACCTTTCACTTGCCATCGTTACAAAAGGTAACCCTCCTGACCATCTCAAGCGTCATAAAAACTGTCATAATTTCTCTGCCGCCATGTTAAGCGGCAAGTGACCACTAATTTAAGCCGGCAGCAAAGTTTTTTGTGCACACAACTCACTTTCATTAGAAAACGTATGTACCAGAGCATATCTCGCGACACAGTAGACTACCACGGCAGTCGCCATCTTCACCCACCAACGGCAGCTTCTTTTACAGTGCTTTATACCACATACCCCAACATATGCTCATGGAAGGCGAGAGAAAAACTACACATTTATAATGTAAATGGACAGCATAAAAATTACTTACTGTCAGTTCTTATTAAAAATGCAAACTGCCGTAGTGTCAGCTAATGACTACCGCGCTGACAGTCCCTGACTGCGCCGACCGCCATTGGTGTGGTGACGCCTACATATATTCTTAGCTAACGTCATTGTCATTAAACACTTTCGCGCACGATGTACATGCCATATCGTGTTATGCTGTGCTGCGCCATGCCATGCTGTGAATCAGTGTTGGGCTCAAGCCATAGGTTGAACAGCCAAGTTATTGTCCTCACCGTCCACTGGCGCTGTCTTTTTTAGTTCTGAAGCTTAAATATTTATTAAATATTAAATTAAATATTTTTCTGCCTCAGCATTCATATACATATGTACAGCAATTTATAACATATTTAAGGAAAATGGGCACATACCTACATACAAGTATCTGCAAATACCCAGCTCTCCCTTCTAAATCATCCCGCCTCCGAGAAAGACAGTAATTTTTCGTATTACAAGCATTGTTGCAAACTCCAACAATCCCTTTCGTATTTATACGAGGGCTGCTATATATATTTCTGGCATAATAATGAAAATAGACATATTTATCAATGAAAATGGTTTTTTTTTTCGTTGGATTTGGCTCGTCTTGGAAGACCCACACGGTCGATTGCTGTTTTGTTTCGGGCTCATACGCATAGATCCATGATTCGTCACCTGTGGCGATCTTATAAACGTCTTTTGAAGCACCGCGATCGTATTTTTTCAGCATTTCTTTACACCAATCCACACGAGCCTTTTTTTGAGCGATTGTCAAATTGTGCGGGATCCAACGAGAACAAACCTTTTTTACGACCAGGTGTTCATGCAATATCGAATGTATGCTGGTGGGAGAAATGCATAGGCATGCCTCTATCTGAAGGTATGTTACATGACGGTCTTGCATTATCAGTTCACGTACGGCATCGATGTTTTCTGGCACAACGGCTGTTTTTGGACGACCTTCACGGAATTCGTGTTTGAGCGAGCGTCGGCCACGATTGAATTCGTTGTACCAGTTTTTCACAGTGCTATAGGATGGTGCTTCATAGCCATACAAAGATTTCAGTTCATCGATGCACTCTTGTCGTGATAATCCACGTCGAAAGTTGTGAAAAATTATCGCACGAAAATGTTCAGTAGTTAATTCCATTTTTTGGCCGAGATGAATTTTTTAATTCCCTGTAAATAAAACAATTCGCGATTAAATGACAAAACGTTCTGAATGATGTTCTGTTAAAAAATGTCAAACTTTCCAAAGGAAATGTCAGATTGCACCTGGCAACGCTTAGTGTTGCCTAGTCCAGAAATACATATAGCAACCTACGTACTAAATAGCATTTGCAACACTCGCTGCCATGCCGGCTTTCATTTAGATTATTAATTTAAGATCTGTGGCGTAATTTACTTTGCCACGTAAGAGAATGCTGCTCCAACGTACTGCATGCAGTTCTACCAATAATATGATCGAGATTTATGTATATATGTGTATGTGTAAGTGTACTGCCTTTTACTTTTAATTTCGAGGAAATAGCAGCGCTGGCGATAAAATAGTTATGACGCATTTAATAGACACCGCTGCTACTCGCAGACGCTGCTAACAAAGGATTTTGCACTTGCCACAATTGTGCGAACACTTTTTTGCTGTATACTGCAACGCTTCGGCGTGTGAAATGTGCGTTCAAGTAGAAATTTACGTTTTTTGTATGTGTGTATATGTATGAAAATGTGTGTGTATTGAGCTGGCGTTGAATGTATGTCAAATGAACATATATACCACATATATATACATATGCACCTATGTGTGTGGTGAATAATGACATGTTGCATGCATTCCAACAGCCCGGCATTCCTATTTCCTGCAACATGCCACAAATAATCAACAGTAAAATGCAATAATAGTGTGTATTTGTGCGTGTTCATGTTTACCTTTCGCTGCGATTTTCGCTTCATAAAACTGTCTCAACGTCCATCATTCCAAAGCATTCAAATTTGATTTTATACTTCCCACAGACATAAATATACACTCGACGCTGGCTACTGCGGCATCAACCCGGCAATTGTAGATGAATTATACATGCAGCAAGGCAGCGATCAGCTAAATTTCCAACAACGGAAACACAACTCGTCGCGTAATTGTATTAAATGAATTGTGTAATACAAGTGCGGCAAATGCAACATGAAATCATGAGCAAACGTGGCAGCAAACAAAAGACTTGCAACCAACAAACTGCAGCCAATATTAGCGTTGTGGCGGCACAGCGGCAGCATGCAACACGAAGTAATAATATTTGTGGCATCGACTCGCACACACTTACGAATGTAGAAGTCTAACAACCACTTTCCAATTGCGGCAGTCATTTCTTGAGCCAGCCGCGGCTACTAACGTTCTGATCAAACTGTCCAATGTTAGAATGTCGGGACCGTCCTTGCAGTGTAAGCCAACCGCCATTTAAACGCCACCAAGCGGCTGCTCATTGTCGTCCGTCCGCTGCAGGTTGCATTTTACTCACTGCCTTTTTGCTCTGATAATTACAGTTGCAACGCCTTGTTGCAGCTTCGATGTGTACCTCAGCACCGTAACTGCTGCCATCGCCTTTCTTGCCACAAAGGCGCCCTTTGCACAAACCAAGTGCAACATCTGCATCGCGCAAGTCGCAGCAAAGCAAAAAAAAATCAAACATAGTTGAAGGCAGCAAAGGTGAGGCAGAAAAACCAAAGAACTGAGCAGAAGTTGTATCAGCGTAAAAACCACAGCAGCCGCAACAAAAAGCGCCCTACACAATTTAGATGCCACAAAATATGCTTGCAACTGCGCTGACACAGATATTACTTTAATAGCCATCGCGCAGTTGCTCGAAGCTACTTGCATATGTTCACTCACAACCCTCCCCCCAAAGATCCATTGTCATTATATTTCATTTGCTCTTTAGTATTCAGCGCCACAATTTCTTATTTTATGCATTTTTGGACACATATTACAATTGTTGTTGTTTTTGTTTTTGCCACTCGTCGTCGGTGTTTCGTTGCTCTTTTGCATCTCTCGCTTTTCTTGCTTTTTGTTGTTGTTACATTAGCTTGTTCTCTGTTATCAGAGTCCTACCTTAGATGCTCTGTTCTTCTACGAATCGAATATTTTTGTGTTCTAATGGCCAACCGTCTGTTTGCTTGTTTGTTTGCATATTAGTAAATATGTGTGTGCATTGCCGTTGGCTTCACATTTCTTTTATTTTTGCAGATGTTGTTTTATGCTACATTCTTTTTTACCCCTTTTGCTACTCTATTTAACGTGTCTGATATAATGATTGTAATTGTGTGGCACGAATGGGAAGTTACCGTACAACGAGAAGCAGTAAGAAAGGAGGAATTCGTTAGATGGTTGATAAATGAAATAATGTGCAATATTAGCAGGTAATGGGAAATTAAAGCAGGAGACATTAAAATGTAAGGAGAATACGAAACACAACTTAGGGATGGGGAATTTCAAATTACGTAGATCTATTTTGAGTTAAAGGGTGAAAAAGCACCCTTCAGTCATTTTACATTACAGCTATATGCTAAAGTGATCCGATGTCGGCAGCTCCAACAAACGAACAGATTTCTAAAGAGAAAAAACGTTTGCAAATTTCAGAAAATAAATTAAAGAGGAACGACTTGTACTCTATGGGCAAAAAATGGTAAGACTTTTAATTTAAGTTTCGCCGAAATTCGTCAATAAAATTAAGGAACTATTACTTGAGAGACCCAATTAACAGTGAGAAATTTTACTGGCATCATTGGTATATTGGAAAGATCAGTGAAAACCATTTTAAAAGATAATTCAGTCGTACGAAAAGTGAAAGCACGAGTGGTACAAAAATCACTCGAATTCCTCGAAAAATAGCGTCGCGCTATCGTCTGCGAAGCAATGCTTTCCGAATACCAGGACTATTATTACTGGCGATGAGTTTTGGATCTATGTTTACGACCTAGAAAGAGACGATCAATCTGCCAAATATCGTTTCTAACGTGAGCTGAAGCCAAAAAAGCTACGTCAAAGCAGGTTAGAACTTAGTTTTCTTCGATTATCGAGGTGTGGTGCACTCTTAATTCGTTCCGGCCAGCCAAACTGTCAAAAAAGTATACTATTGGAGTGTTATGCGTCGTTTTCGTAGGGCTGTTTGTTAAAAGAGGTCGGAATTATGGGTCGACAACTCTTGGTTTTGCAATAGTGCATTGTCGCATACTGCATTGATTCTTCGTGGGTTTTTCACCTAATATACTGCCGCAACCACCGTATTTGCCGGATTTAGCTCCGTGTGATTTCTGGTTATTCGACAAATTCAAACGACAGCTACGGAGAAATGGTTTTGAGTCAATTGAAGGCATTAAACGTGAATCGTTACGCGTATTGAAGGCTAATGCAGAAATTGTCCTTATTAACTGTTTCGCACTTTCGATGGAACGATGAGCTATATCAGATATACGACGACATTGGCATGCTTCAGCGAATTAAAAGACAGCGGCTACGCTGGCTAGGTCATGTTGTCCGGATGGACGAAAACACTCCAGCTCTGAAAGTATTCGACGCAGTACACGCCGGGGGAAATAGAGGAAGAGGAAGACCTCCACTCCGTTGGAAGGGCCAGGTGGAGAAGGACCTGGCCTCGCTTGGCACCACCTTGTGAAAAGAATAAACGGCTGGCCCGCTGTTGTTAACTCCACTTTCTATACTTAATACTTCTCTGCTTGGCTTAGCAATTGTTAATAACTCTACAAAAGAGTTAATGAGTTGTTTTAGTACTAAACATCCTAAATACATTTCCTAAACACATAAATATGTTAACAGTTTCATTTATGCCTTCAAAATACATGCTAAAGAGTGGTAAAATTTAATCAAGTAGACTCAACATGCGACAAGAATTTTTGCGGACTTTTATAATTTCCGCACATGTGCACAGCATGACATACAGATTGCTAAGCTTGCGAACAACCCACCAGCAGCACGCATTTCTAGTTCATGCGAACGAATTAATTACTCAATGTTCTCGATGTTTTCGCACACTTTATTGACCATCAATTGCCTGTATGTACACAAAAACAAGTATGCAGAACCATTTTCACCGTTAATGGCCATTTACTGAAGCTTAGCTTTGAAACTTAAGAAACACTTGTATGTGAGTTACCCAGTTCTATTAATAGCGCATCCAATCTTAACAAATCATAAACGAAACTTAAAAAGAACGGTTAACTTCGTTAGTAGTTTTATTATGGTTGTGGATGGTTTTATACTGTTATACCTTACAAGAAGTGAAATGGTGTGTTTCGAATTTAAATGTGGTGATTTGAAAGACTAACTGATGAACTAGTATGAGAGAGCATCGCGATTATTTTTAGCTGATATTAATGTTATTTGAATTGTGTCACATTTCTATAAATCCGATAAATGGCGCTATAGTAAAATCTTTGTGAGCTATTCGAATGTATAAACAACTCAACTGTGGATGTAATATTTATAAATAAAGTAATGGGTGATCCCAGTAGATATATTTTTATTTTTGAGTCAAATATTGTTCAGCGATGACACCCTTTTGTGGCTTAATGGGTACATAAGCAACATTGCCATATTTGAAACGAAGAGCAACCGGAAGAGATTCAATATCTGCCATTTCATTCAGAAAAAAACGGTTCGGTGTGGTTTGTGGGCCTGTGGTATCATACGACCATATTATACCATGACAACTGGCAATTTGATGCATAAAATTAAAGCTACATTCGGTTTCAACATGATGGCAACATACCACAAATCGCATCAATCAATGGTGTAATATCACACCGTTAGACATTTTGCTGTGGGGATATGTAAAATCTAAAGTATATGCGGACAATCCCGCTTTCATTCAGGGCAAAGCATCACGCTTGTCATTCGCCAGCTAACGATCGAAAAGCTCGAACGAGTCATCGAAAATTGAACTCACCGGATGAACTTTCAACGACGTAGTCGCAGCCAACATTTCAGAGAGATAATCTTCAAAAAATTAATGACAATGAATGATAATAAACATTCCCCATTAAACTTGAAGTTTCTGTGTTTTTTCTTTAAAAAAGTATGGAACTTTAAAATGGATTATCCCTTAATATTTATTTTAAATAAGAATAAATTTGTTTTGTAAATAAATTTGTTTTTTGTTAGAAGACATACCACACAAAAAACCAATTTGGAATTGCAATTTTTAACGGATTTTTTTTCGTTTTCAAAAACATATCTACTTTACATTTTTCACCTTTTTCTACATCTTTTTCAGATGTTTTCCCCGCAATTTTAGCATTTTTGGTTCGATCTTTCAAATTTTTGTGTTATTGTTCCCTAATTTGGATAAAAGTATACAAGTAATTACGAAATTTGTAACCGCTAGAAGTATACGTCGGATATCCTAAAATGCGGCCTGTTAACTTAGCCATATTCGTCTGTCTGTATATAAGCGAACTAGTCGCTAAGCCTTTGAAATATTGATTTCCAATTTTTCTCACTTTTTTTTATCTTTAAGAAGCTGATCATATGTCGTAACCAATACCGGTCCAATATAGCATATAGTTGTCACATAAACTGAACAAAGATTAGTTTGCAAGTTTCTATAATTCTCGAACGAGTTATTCAAATTGGTCTGCCATAGTATATAGATGCCACTAAAACTTGTTGATAAAAATCGAAATAAAACTATTATATTCTGTAGCAACATGTTGCAAGAGTAGCAATATATACTTAAGCTACATTCGGGTATTTAAACCCTTTTGCTATTTAAAAAAATGGCCTTGTGTAGGGCATAATAGTGTCGGTGCAGCCGTAGTTAACGTCTTCCTTTATTTGGAATGCCTTTCTGTTTTATATTAACGCTTGCTGTTTATTCTTTAACCGCTACTGCACCGTTTATTTATGTATTTATAGTTATTGGCCAACAAACCACGCCGCCGGAGTTGCCAATTTACAGTGATCTCTACACGGAAATTGCACTGGATCTAGTCTTCCCAAAGGGGAATCCGACATTCTTGCGAGCGGCTGATCGCGATGAGGAAAATCTGAATCACATTGTCTTTCAGGTAAGTGCACGAAAGCGACCACGAGTTACACTAAAGCTAAAGCTGAGCTGAAAATAAAAAGAAGCAGCGTGTGTGAATGTGAGGGTTTCTAAATGTGTATATGTATGTGTTTGTGATTGCATTCGATGCAGCGCGCTGAAGGCGGCTGGCTTGCGGTGAAATTTATGCAACTAAGTAGGATGTGCAAAACGCTAACAAGAACAACAAAGAGAAATAGAAAAATATTCATGTGAAAAGGTGTGTGTAGACGAAAACAGCCCGGCGTGGCTTGCCGCTGTGAGTTTTTATTTGGTGAAATGCAAATTTTTTATGGCGAAGTTTTACAGTTGCACGCCACAAAATATGCCGGCCGGCCAGGAAAAGTATGTAGAACGCTTAGCTAATAAACAGAAAAATTCAAGCGTTTTGTGGTTTCTTTACTTGTGCTATTTGGCGTGCAGCGCAACAATTCCTTCAGCACATCTTCTGCTTATGCAAGCCACCAACGGAGTGCTTCGCTGTTTCTGAGTGTGTGTCTTATTATTTCTGCCTAATTGTTTATTTGAAACTATTGAACGAGTTTATTTGCTTTTATTTACTTTTGGTATTTTGGTTTGTTAATTTTATTTTAATTTTTTTTCTCATTTTGCTGCACCACAGGTTTCCTGTTCCATTCGCAACGCAACCAACAACCGACGCAGCATTCCGATTATTGTTCGCGTATCTGATGTCAACGACAATGCGCTGCGCTTCATGAGCACACCCTATGAGGTCACCGTGCCGGAGGTAAGCAATGAACAAACTTTATGCAATTACAAAAACAAGCAACACCATGCTGCCATCAGTGTGTGTGTGGAAATATTGGCTAAGAGCGCAAAGGCAAATTAAAAACTTTTCTAAATCTACAAAAAACATATTTTTTGTTTGTGTTTTAACTTCATTTGCAACCTTAAGCAGACGTTAGTTAGCTTCTTCGCCGCAATCTTGATAAGCTGCTTAGCGGGAAGCGACCTGCGTCGGCGCACCAGCTCGGCATGTTGCTGCATTATCGCGAAGCCAAATTTAATTTCTTTATTTTTTACTTCACAATATGTAGAAAGACAAAACAACAACTGCTACAAAAAACGATCTCGCTAGAATTAAACCACAATCACTGGGCAACAAAAACAATTAAACGATTAAACGCGCTTAATTCTAAGGCACTGTGTCTCCCATTTCTACGTTTGGTTGCCTATCGCAGTGACTTCCCTTTGCCCGACAGTTTATGCTGCGCGCACCAGCCAAGTTCACCAACCTGGTGGGTGGTTTTCATTGATCGCGACTGCAATTTCTGCAATAATGCCAACACAAATTGCTCACAAATGCTCGCAAACATTTATGAGTGCTGCTACCGTTAGCACTGTTGTTGTTACTGAAACGATTTCAAACAGCTCTCAGTTTAGTTCTGTTAACTGTACTGCATATGTATTTGTGTGCAATGTTGCTTTTTAAGAATAAGCATGCGAAAATGAAATTGCGCAGACTTAAGCGAGAAACTCATTTTCATTAAGTATTCGTGTTAAAGTACATTGTGCCAAGGCTTTTTCAATCCTGGAAACAGTAGTTAAAGTCAATTTCCAGAAAAGCAGTCAATGCGCACGTTTAATGTCTTCAATTGACTCAAAAGGTTTTCCCCGGAGCGGTCATTTGAGTTTGCTGAATTTAAATTCCAGTGATGCCAATAAGATCCCTGGCTGTTAGTCGTTGATTCTCAAATACCAATTCTTTTATTTTATTGACGTGTTGATCATCAGTTGATCTTAATGTCCATTCTGGACGTCATCAATGCGTTCCCAACCTTCTTTGAATAATTTATACCAACCAAAAACACATTCTCACTACAAACAATTATCACCTAAGGCCTTTTTCAACATTCTAATCGTTTCGGCATCAGAATTTGTTAAATAACTTTTTACATCGTAATAATGACTGAATGCACTGTATGTACTTCAGTAAGACAAGCCTATACTAAATACTAATAATTATTTTGATATGACATCTGGCTTTTATGTAATTGACACAAAGCAATTAGAAAAAAAAAACAGAAAAACATTTTTCAACGGACTTAAGTCAGGGACATATATATTGTAAAAAAACTTTACTAAAATCTTCTGAATGTATGTACTACTTACTTAAGTTTGAAATTAATAAGGTTAATAAGGTCTCTAATCAAATATAATTGCAAGTTATATAATATATTATATTTTTTGTAATGCCAACAGGTTTGGCTGATTCTGAAATATTACATATTTTGAAACTTAAATTCTTTTAAACTTTAGTTTTCATACTTCCTACGAGATTTTTAAATATTATTTTTAAACATCAACCATTTGCATAAAACTTGCAATTATAAAATATTAAAGAAATAAACTGGTTACTCTAACCACTAAATTTATAATTCCTGCATTTAATAATGCGTTTGCAACTATAACTCACCAATGCAGTTGCAACAGGCAACAGAGAACAGCTGTCAGATTGACTGACATGCACTTAAAGCAACATCAAAACGAGCGCTTCCGCTGTCAGAAATTTCGCGTGTCAAGATATTTCTGTTTCTCCTTTTCGTATTTATTTGCATTTGCATCTTTTTTGTTTTTTGCTAATTCCACTTTTTAATGCGGTTATTAAGCGGCCAATTATTTTGCATGTGCACTTGCTTAAATACTAAGATGCAACAACTGCACAACAACAAAAACTTCTGGTGTGGGTTGTTTCATCTCGTGTTTGTTGAAAATAAATTAAAGTTTTGCTATTCTAGTGACATGCTGCGTGCAACACGCTTTTTACTGAATATTCTACGGCTTCAGACAAATATTTTATTTTTTTTTTTGGTTAATTTACAAAATTAAACTGCAACAATTGGTGTCAACAATCAAAAGAAATATAGTATTATTTATCATAAAGAATTACAGATAAAACCCCTTTCTAACATATGTACCTGTGCCCAAAACATAAGGTGACATTGTATTTATTTTGAAAATTCTTTATTTATTCCTCCAAATCTATTTCATCCCCTTCAAAGTAATCCCCTCCCGATGCAATGCATTTATGCCAACGGATTTTCCGATCTTCGAAACACTGGTTGTAGTCACTTTCCGGGTTGGACTTCAGTTCCGTCTTCGCTGCGGCTTGAATCTCCTCTATCGTATGAAAACGGTGTCCCCGAAGCGGTCTTTTGAGCTTGGTAAACAGCCAGAAGTCGCGCGGCGCCTGATCAGGTGAATACGGTGGTTGAGAAACGATATGGGTTGAGTTTTTGGCGAAATGATCACGAATTACGAGGGCAGTATGGGATGGTGCATTATCGTGGTGTAAAAACCAAGAATTGTCTTTCCACAATTCCGGCCTTTTTAGGTGGATAGCGTTACGCAAACGACGCATAATGTTCAAATAATATTCCTTGTTGACTGTTTGACCGGTTGGAAGGAATTCATAATGCACAACACCACGATAATCGAAGAAAACAGTCAACATGACCTTGATTTTTAAACGACTTTGGCGCAATTTTTTTGGTCTCGGCTCTCTTTTGGCACGATATTCGCTCGATTGATCGGTTGTTTCAAGGTCGTAAGCATAGATCCAAGTCTCATCGCCAGTTATAATGCATTTCATGACACCCTGGTAGTCGGAAAGCATCATTTCACACACTTCAACGCGACGCCTGTTTTCCAAAAAATTCAATGTTTTCGGTACCAGTCGAGATTTGACGCGTTTGAGGCCCAAAACATCCTTCAAGATGGTATTGGCTGAGCCTTTCAATATGCCAACTTCATCAACAAGGTCTCTAATTGTTAATCGACGGTTTTCCAACACCAAATCTTTGATTTGTTGAACGTGAGCTTCGTCGGTTGAGGTAGATAGTCGCCCTGGACGCTCTTCGTCTTCGACACGTTCCCGGCCGGCTTGGAACTCACTATACCACTTGAGAACATTTTTTTTAGGCCTAGCTTAATCACCAAAGGCTTTCTGCGCCATCCTCAATGTATCCGCACCATCCTCAACGTATCCGCAGCAGAAAATTTATTCCGTAAACAAAATTTAATGCAAATTCTTTGCTCAACAAACTTCGACATCGCAAAAAACGAAAAACTCACTTTTACCAGCTCACAAAACTACAAGTATCTCAAACACTAATGAATATTTTGACATGAAATTTGACATAAATGTGACTGACAGTACTATCAACCTAAAAAAAAAAATAATTCTCCAAATCCTTCGACGCGCGCAGTTTAAATTCAAAAGTCCCCTTAATTTTTGGACACAGGAGTACATATGAGGCAAATCAATTTTTTCGTAGAAACATCTAATTTCCAATAACCTTTCAATATAGTACGATAATATGCCAGGCTCAGTTGTCGATTTTTTTCAACATCTTCTGTTTAAAGAAACTTATTCCTATCTTCTCGGTGTATACTTTTTTGTGGCGATGCAAATCTTTGTGTTCACCGTGGTCCTTCCTTAACCATACGGAAGGACATAACTCTTAGAAACATTGAATCATAATTTACTTTAAACTCAAATTTAATGAGTAATATTTTGGTGTTTAACATTAAACACAATTCGCAAATATACAGTTTATCATACAAAAGCATATTTCACTTGTTTTGAGTTAACATGTGGTTGAAGACCTGACTTTTCATTTCTAGGTAAACATTAAAAATCTCAAGTATACTATACATATGTCTTACAATTTTTGCGTATCAAGATAGTTGAAAAAGTTGAAATTGTAATTTTTTGTGGTTGTGTGTTTACTCCGATCCTAAATCGATAATTGAAAGTTAGAAGGCACATGAGCTGAGAATACCTTACGTTATGATCATGATGAAAATGAATGACCACAATGATGATTATGATTATTATGGTGATGCTGAGGTTGATGAAGATGATGATGAAGATAATAATGATGATGATGATAATGATGACAAAGTTGTTGTTGAAGATGATAATGACACCAGTGATGATGATGATGTAGATGATGATAATGACTCTAATTATGATAATCAAATTTGCAATGAATCAGAATGAAGTATAAACTATTAATTATATGTTTGGTGCCTCTTCGGGACTTTACTCCCTTTTAAAATCACTTAGACTAATGTCACCGGTTATACTGTTAGTAACTATCCCTAGTCTACTTTCGTCTCTCAACATATGTTTAAAAATATTAAACAGCAGTCCAAAAAAACATTCAATAATCGATTTGATTTGAATAAAATATTTATTATTTATTTAAAATTGCTAAATTAGGCAATAAAATATTAAGAGTTAAATGCTACCAATTTCCTTTATTTTACATTAACTAAAGTAATTCACTTACAACAAAAAAATATATATTAATTTTAAGCACTTTAAAATTAGACTCTAGACAATATTCCAAACATACATACATCGTGTCTGAATGTCCATGAAGCCAAATAAATAAAAAACATCCATACAAGGTGCTTTTCAAAGTAAACTGGACTTTGAAAAAAACAGAACAAATGTTTTTTCGGCAAAATCAATTTATTTTATTCAAAACAGTCTCCTTCTGCTTTAATACAGTTTTTTGCATGGTCCAAAAGCATGTCGAACGTGAGTTTTAGCTTTTTGGCCGGTATGGCTGCCAGTATGCCGGAGCAAGCCTTTTAAATGGCATCTACGTCTGTATAACGCTTTCCTTTCATGTGAGAATGCATTTTCCCGAAAAGCAAGAAATCGCACTGTGCCATATCAGGTGAATACGGGGAGTGGTTAATGGTTCAATGGTCGTCAGTCAATTTGTACGGGAAAACCCGTGCACGCACCTTCCGTAAGCCCAAAGTTCGGCCAAAATGCAATAAATCGATATTTTGGAGATGTTCAGTTCCACTTCAATGAATTTCAATGATGACTTCAGCTGATTTTTGATGAATTCACGCACAGTTTCGATGAAATTTCCGGTGATCATGGATTTTGATTGGCCCTCATGTTGATCGTCATTTATGTCCTCACGACCACTTTGAAAACGTTGAAACTACTCGTACACTCTGCTACGGAATAGGCAATCATCGCCAGAAACTTGTTTCATCAATTGAAATGTTTCGGTAAAAGTTTTACCAATTTTAAAACAAAATTTAATGTTGACGCTTTGTTCAAAGCTCATATTCGCACCAATAACACAAACATACTGACACTTGAAACGCAATGACTTCACTTCCAATCGATGATGATGAAATGAAATGAAATTCTCACTGGACAATCGATAAAAATAGCAGATTCTAACGCACCATTCGACACATAGAAGGCGCCACCAGGGGGAGCTAGTTTCAAAAAGTTCTGTTCTGTCCTGTTCACTTTGGAAAGTAACTTGTAGATATTTCAATATCTTAATGTTGCACCTGCTTGATGGGTGGCATTTGACACTTTAATGTTGTCAACTACTTTTCAGTCGATCCCTAGTTGATTGCAACAATTAAGTGTAGTCTGAAGAAACTGTCAATTGTCTCCACAAAAAACAAGTAAATCACGTTGAAAACAAGCAAGCACTGAAATCCAGCAACGTAGCAGAGCAATCAATTATATAGACAAGTTGTTCGCTGGACGGGCAGCAGTCAAAATCGAAAAAACCAAAACAAATCATACTCGTAAACAAAGTTCATACGCAATAATTAAACGAAAAAAAAAATCAACTCAATTTTGTGCGTATTTTTGTTAATTAAGTGGCCGTCAACCGAACGCTTCGTCGCTTTGTCGCTCAGTCGCTTGGACAGTTGTCAATTTGGCGCACTTTGAAGTTGATTTGAGTAGTTGCTGCGGCGGTTAGTCGGGGCTAGTACTTAGTAACATGTTGCTTTTATTGAAACCAATGCGCAACATGTTGCTAGCGAAGCATGTCGTACGACACGCAAGTCTACACGAACGACAACAGCTAATGGTGGCTGTGTTTACCTTATTAGTTATAGTTTTTAGTGAAAATGCTTTTTTGTTTTTTGTTTTTGTTTTTTTTTTTTGTTTCATCATACTCCTTCAGTCGCTAGCCAATTTTTGTGTGCGTTTCTGTGCATAAAAATCGCCACCGTCTAAACAAATACATATATATTTTGGTCGCGTGTTGCAAACTGATTTCACACAGGTGCAAAAATGCACTCTGTATTCCTGCACAAATACTTAGCCTACCCACACACAACACTCACTCACAGTACGTATGTTTAAACACGCGGCACTGCTATACATCAATCGGCTGATGACAGCAACACTTGTTGGCGCCGTTTCAAAGTGCTGTCTATCAAATGCGCTTACATCACCTGCCCTTCATTCCAACCTCGCTCCCCTCTCCCTAGCTACTTTGTGTTCTTAAGTTGCCCGTTTGCTGTCAAAACAAATCCAGTTCAACGGGAATGACTTGCCGCAAAAATATCACTTAGTGTCGGCCGCTTAGCTACCCCCCGAACTCCATCTCCATGTTGCAAGCTCTGAAGTATGCGGAAATTGATTATTACTAGTTGGGCGGTGCTTTAAAAATCTCTTTTGCTCTTCTTGCATTCATAACGTTTTTCTCCTTTCATCATTTTTGTTTTTGTTATTTTGTCTTGCGGCTGTCATCTTACTTGCGCCATTTGCAAAGAAATTGTGCCATTCATAAATAATTAGAGAAATCAAATTAAGTTATTAGCTCGGCAATGCCATGTACCGCTATCCGCCGCAAGCACACATACTTATTCTCGCTTCAAAGATCACGCCACACATTACAGCGGTTTCGCACAGCCGCCACTGAAACCAGCTGTCATTGTGAATTATTTAATGAGTGCCTTTGCTTTAATTCATAAATTGCGCGGCTGGCCTTTAAAGATTAAATATTTGCATAATAACAGAAGTTGTTAGATCGCAAGTTTCATTCACTTGGCAAGGGAGGAATAGAAAGAGAGGATGTCAGGTTTTTGAAGTCTACAGCGTTGTTTGCCTTAAAAAAAGAGAAGCTTGCCTAATTGGCTGATATAAATTCTTAATGTCGACATTAAACATGACTTAATATATATGTACATATATAGTATACATACGTCACTTATGTTTTATCATATAATTATTCAATGCTATGGAAATAGCCGTTATTAATACTGTGCTACCATATGTTATGTAAGACAATGAAAAATTCGCTTTTGATAAGCAGATGACAACCTTCCTGCAAACCCTTACTAATTTCCTCATATTTTATGATGCATAAAATATAGTCAACGCAAAAGTATACTGACTAAAGACGGAAACACCAAAGTGAACTTTAACATGGTCAAACTTAATTTTCGATATACGAAAACTTTCAACATACCCGCAACTTTGAAAAAACCTCTTAAATTTAGTCTCAAAAAGACGTTAATATGATTTCAGAAAATAAAAAAAAAATCTACATAAATTACACAAGGCTAAAAGTTTCCGTAAAATACGTTTAAACTGACCACCTTTCTACTCGTATGGCATGGAAACGTGAAATCCATCGCAGAACTCATAATAAATACATACTAACAATCCAGGTTTAATTGCAAGTAGCTTTAGCTATAATAGTATATGGAATATTGTAAGTTTTGTTACAGAAGAGGATACCTACATATATTCCTTGGAATGCTCAGATCAGAGCTCTGCAAATTGCAGACAATATTTTTACGACCGCCATCCGCTGTAGTCAAGAGCCAAACATTTTTGCAGGCAGCATTGCAAATGCTTGTAGCACCAGCGCCATTAACTGCCATAAATATTACTGTATTTAAACAGTCAAAAGTTTATTGCAAAAGTAAAGACATCTCAGATATTTCAACTATTTTTTCAACCATTTAACATAAAAAGAAAAATTAAACAATTCAAGAAACAATAATTTTTATATTTTTTTATAATATTTTTTTAATGTTTTTTTTTTTAATATTTTCTTTTTGCCTGGTCTCTATATACAGTTAGAACCAGAAATACTATATAGCATAAATTCTTTGAAGTAATGTAGTATTTATCAAGGTTGGGTTAGGTCAATCTGGTGGGCCCAGTAAGCTACGCATTTCGTCCTATGGGATACTAGATGGAATTCCGTTGCTAAAATCATGAGAAGTAGTCATCCTTTAGGACGCCTGTGTTTAATGTGAATTTTAATGGACTCTACGGCTTTGCTAACGATACATTTGCAAGTGCATCATATCGTGGTGATTTCAGATGCTTATAACGTGGAACTATCTGCCCCATTCTGAGAGTGTGAGTCGCTACCAGAAATCAAAAATTGGCAAAAATTGCTCTTAGCTGTATTCTCCGCGCGGGTGTAGACTAGGCAATGGATGTTGCTGCTTGCAATGCCATGATTTCAACATAGCTCATGTCAGAATCATTACATTGCGGGCAGGCGGCTCCTAGCGAAGGCTGATGTATTTGTATATGGATTTAACCAAATAGTGACTTTTAGTTCGCTTGTTTCTTATAATAATACATACATACAGTTTTTATGCCTCAAATAGAACTGATGCCTACTTAGTTATTTCCTGCGTAAAGAATGCACACAGTTACCCAGTTCATTTCGGATTTCTTTTCAGTTTTCTCATATTATTTATTTTTTTTTGCGTTTTGAGTACTTTAACTCAACCAGAGCAGACATATTACCCCAAACGCTCAAATAAATTACTCAAAGTGGACACAAAAAAGCCGCTCAATGTGTACTTACTTTCGTTTATTACAGCAAACAAACTACTTAATTTTCATACTTTTTTCGCTCTGAGTTCAGTTTGCAGCGAGTAACTGTGCATTTTAGTGTTTATAATTAT